>JAPYYW010001539.1:0-28301 GCA_030522545.1 Cremastinae sp. A BG-2022a
AAATAGACAAAATCTTTATTTGGACGTATTTCACCCCGCCATTTAGTTGAATCAACCAATATTTTGTTGAATCAACTAATTTCTTCTCTCAGTGTATACCTCAGATTTTTGTGGAACGACACTTATAGTGGTTGTGGTTGTTTGATGCAATTTTTTACAGGGGATTGATTTATATATCTATAAATTAATTTACTGTCGTGATTACTCTCGGTAAACCTGAGAGAGAATAAAAACTTTTACCTTCCGTAAAAAAAAAAATTGTAAAATGTAATTGTTGAAATTTAAAAATACGCAGAATATTGCTGCTACTGCCGGAAATAGTTTGGAACATTTTGGGGACTTTGTGGATCTTGAGCGAGCACGTGGAGTGCAACACGGAGGGTTACACGATTACGGTGGTGAAGGCGCTCGTTTTTTTCGACTGGGTCCTGATAGGACTGGCGATTCTGGGGCTCGCGCTCGTATTCGATCCGCTCGGCTCGATCGGGCTACAAGACAAGGTCCTCGAGGACTCGATCGAGCACGGCAAAGTCTCGAGAATCTGGATGCGAAGGTTCAAGTTTCTCTGGTGGATGAGACGAGACGAGAGCGCCAACGACACTTTTCAACATGTTGCTGGTGAGACATAGGTACATGGCGGTGAGGTCCAAAGTAAATTTAAAAAAAACCGAAAATTAATCGAAATAAAAACAAAAAGAACGAACTAAAATTCATCAAGATCTCATCGTGCTCGAATGGTGGACAGAGCTCGATTGAAAAGGGGGAAAAATACGTAACAATTTCAATAGCTGTGTCTCGTATAACAAAAGGATTTATTTCCCCTTGACGGAAAATCATAAAAAAGATACAAGTTTACACATATTTTTTAAGTGTTATCAAAAATCATTAAATAAATATCCATCTAGGATATTATTATTGCATTTTTTTCAATGTATATATACGAATACGCAAAAGATTTTCACAAAAATATGTTCTTCTTCAAAACTGGATATCAGATTATAATCGTTTGTTAATGTAATTTCTTCAGACAGTACTCAAACATTGTACATTTTTTATCATTTTCTCAAAACCCGTTTTTAAGTTATTTTAATGGATAATTTTTTTGTGGTGTGCTTATACAAATCGCTGAATTTTAACTCTAAATATTTTAAAAACTAAATAAAAGAACTACTCGACTCTTTTTTCAATACATTTGTTCAATTTTTTTTCAAAACATACAATTTTGAAAAATTTTCATAAAAAACGATTTTTGCTATCGAACTATATGTTGAGTTGAAAATTATTTATGTTTACAAATTATGTGATAAGTATTTTTTTCTTCTTCCGAAAGGTCTGCTGAGTGCGCTCTTTCGCGGTACTGATCTCGTGCCTTCGGATGTCATGGCTGGCTGTGTACTGTTACGAGTTCGTCAGAAACGAGAAACGCTCGAGCTCAGACGACTTAATATTTTCGCCCGTCCTGAATACGTAGTCGGTACGTCTCAACGAATTATTTACTTCTTTATTGTTCAAAAAGGGAACAAACAATACCGTTATAAATCTAAATATTCGGTTAAGTATATACGGCGAGCGAAATATTATTTCTCAATAATACAATGAAATTTATATTTTCTGCATTTATTTTGATGGAGCTTCAATTGAACGAATCTCATGACTAAATATATAGGATAAATTAAGAATTATGTTATAAAATTATCATAATTAGATATTTTCAATTTAAAGTTGAATAAAAAATTACAATAATTACATATTTTAAATGAAAAATTAAAGCAAAAGATATAATAATTAGATCTTCCAATATATTTAATTATTTTTATGTTATAACGCAATTTTAATTCTATTCCTTTTTTTTTTTTGAAGTACGCAAAGTATTTGTATAATAAATAGAAAAACACGGAATGTCTACGTATGTGTTTTGTTCGTCCAATCAATAAGAAACATATTTGGTTTTTTTTTTTCAGTGCAATAATCAGAAAAATTGAACGTTTTTATAAATAAGTTGAGTGCATGAGAAAATAATAACTTTTGCAGAGAGCGAGAAGATTTTTGCCGGTTGTCCGACATGGATGTCACTCGAGTTGGCTCACCATTACTTGAAATTGGCGATATCGTCGTATGGCTGGCTGTTCGTCGTGTATCAGCACACGTGTACTGGCTGTTTCAGGCTTGCGAAAGAGATGACCTGCTGCGCCTGTTTCCGCGGCGAACGCGCCAACATTCTCGACGATAATTGCTGCCTGTGCAATCTCGCAGGAGTCAAATACCTCTCAAACCTCAAAGAGGAAGAAATACTCTTCGCCTCTTTCAGAAATCACCTGTGCGAGGTGCGAATTCTCCCATATTTTCACCTCATATTCAATAATTTATGATACATTTATTTAATATGCCTATATGTCTATCAAAATTTAATTCGAAAGTAAAGAGAACAATTTTTAACTTGGACAAGAGAAATGAGCACTTCGTCAACTCGTTAACAGTTTCATGGCTTGTTTTTGTTTTCTGTATTCGTAAATATCGTAGAAACGAATGCTTCTAGTACGTGGGCAAAACAGTGAAGGATTGCGTTGGTAATTTTTATGAATCATCCACCAACGCACAAGATAACGTAAAAAAGAACCGTTTTAAATATTATTTAAAGCTAGTAAAATTTTAATTTGAAAAAAAAAGAACGTAACCAACCATTCGCAAAAAATGTCAATAGAAGTATTTTTGTCAATATGCCACAATTTCATTTGTCAAATATAATCATTAGCAATATAAACATAAAAATCGGTATCATAAGAATATTAAAGCATTTGTAAATATCGAGATAATTAACGGGTCTTCGAAACAAGAATTCCTGATAAAAATTGAATGAATTTTGAAGACATTCTTCATGTCAGCAAAAAAAGTTTTCATTCGTAATTTCCGAGTTTCTTATTATCATGGGTAGTATTCGAGTACATATTTATTTTTTAACTATAAAATTATTTAAATATTTGTCAATCGCTAAATTAACTACAAAAGTTATTTTAAAAAATTATATGTGGAATAATTGTAAAACAAAATTCGACAGATACCATTTTGCGTGGTCGCTGATCACAAAACTTCCAGTATCGTGATCGTAATTAGAGGCTCACTGTCTATTCGTGATTTGATAACGGATATCGCTGCGGCGTCGGACTCTTTCGAGCCGGAAGGTCTTCCTCGTGGCAGCATGGTAAGAATTTTCCAAAGAACAATTACTGAACAAAAATCAGATTTTAATATTCATCCAATTTGTTAATTTATTTTTGTGCAAGTTTATTTGCATTTCCATTTTATATAATTTACTTTTTCATCTAATAATAACATTTATTTATTAATTTTTTATTCATAGCTTTTATATTATTTCGTTTTAGGCTCACAAAGGCATGATTGTCGGCGCCAAAGTGCTTCTTAGACAGCTCGATCAATACAAAATATTAGAAAAAGCTTTTGCGACGTATCCAAATTATAGTCTTATTTTGACAGGTAAAACAAACAAAAAATTTCGTATCCATAAAATCGAAAAAAAAGTCGAGAAATAGAAATTTATAAATTTTTTCTGATAGCAGACTTTAAGATTTATCACAGATTTTAAAAGTACAAATAATGTTTAACTTAAGGTAGTTCGATGTAAAAACCATTTATTTATTTAGTTACGACTGAGAAAAATTTAATGAAAATAGCGTCATTATCTTTGTTGCATTATTAAAATTATTTTCAAAAATTCATGGACGTCTGTCCCCTTAAAAATACATACTTTTTTACACGAAAAGGAGTGTCAAAACGTACAAATCGAACTACTTTAAAATCTATTTCAACAGTATAAAAATAATAGAATGTATCATTCTATTAAGGTGGTTCTATAGTTTCATCGTCTATTTAGGATTATGTTGAAAATTTGTACAATCGATCTTTGATATGTAACGCATATGCGTACCAAATTGTAAGAGGTTTCACCACATACAAATTGAGATATTTATTGTTTAAAATCTCAATTTTCAGTGCTCTCCTATAAGAGCTCGCGTTAAATATTGCGATTTTCAATCCTAAATATTTTGAAATCTAGATGGTAAACCTTCTTAAAATTTAGCATAACTTTTTATTGTACTTGAAAGAAGCTTCCTCAAGTTTAAAAAAAATCCTAAGATTATGATTTTTTTAAATTTTCATACGTACCAAGTACAAATAACCTTGAATGACCTTGAATTTTGAGTATGTTGTTCTTTAAATAATTTGCAACAACTTTTCTTAACAAACTTAAGCTAAAAAACCACACGGTATAGAGACAAATTGAGATAAAAACTTTTGATTTTACTGTACCTATAGAACTATACCTTAGCATGAATTTTTCGTTTTTTAAAGGACACAGTCTGGGCGCCGGATTGGCAGTTTTGCTGGCTTTGCTCATAAGGCCCCGTTACCCAGATCTCAAAGTGTACGCATTTGCAACGCCAGGTAAAAAAAAAAAAAACATTATTACAGGAAGGAACGAAAAATGTGATTAAAAAAGTATAATATATAATAACGTTCAATTTCTTCAGCTGGACTAGTAAGTAGACAAGCTGCCAGAATAACCGAGGACTTTGTACTGACAGTTGGCCTCGGCGACGACTTGGTCATGAGACTGAGCGTCGACAGCATCGAAAATTTTCGAACTTCCCTCCTCATAACGCTTCAAGCCTGCCGCTTGCCAAAAGTATTCACTTTTTCTTTACGAAAATGAATAAAAAAAAACTTAATATTCAAGTTTATCGAAAATAATTTCGATGTGATTGTTTTTTTTTTCATTATTTATTTTTAAACAAATGACTTGTCGATTATTTTCGAAATTATTTTTAATTAAGACAATTCTTAATATTTGCAGTACAGGGTAGTTTTAAACGGATTTGGGTACGCGCTCTTCGGCGTGCCCGATCGAGATCTAAACAGAACTTGGAGGAACGGGAATACGCTTAATTCAATACCGGGACAATTGCCGTTGCTCTCGGCATTGCCATCGATGAGACAAACGGTAAAAAAATATATATAAATATTGATTTTCCTTAGCAGAATTAGCTTAACGAAAAAAAAAACCAATTATTGCTTAAAAAAAAACTTAAAAAGAACTTCATTTATAAATAAAAGTCAAGCATGAAGGTATTAATCATAAAATATTATACACGAATGTCACTTCGTTGTTCATGAGTAAATAAAACGCAACTTGTTTTATTTTCTATTATTTTTTTTGTTTTGTTTTTCTCAAGGAAACGATGGTGCTAGAACGCGACGTAACGAGAAGACGTTACTCGAAGGTTAGGCTATACAACGCTGGTCGAATTCTTCATTTGGCGAGATTCAAGCCGCCACAGTCCGAGAAAAAGTGAGTAGTAAAAGGCTGTTTTCGAGCCGGGCCAATGGGAGGACGGCGCGAAAGAACGCCGAGCGAGAATGCGAGAGAGAGAGAAATACTCGTTCTCTACGCGAGAGAAACAGAGCGTCTTTGTTTTTATATTTATGTTTGGGGCGTTTCAGTAAAAAAGTAAGCAAGAAGGATCGCCAGTACGAGATGCGATGGGCCGAGGCCGAAGATTTTATGGAATTATCGGTTATGCCGAGAATGTTGCTCGATCACTTACCGGAGAATTTGGAGATGGCGATGGCGACGTTGCTCCGTCAGCAGGAAGAGCTTCCAGTCTTCATAGACCCGGCGTAGCCCAAAGAAAACGCGCGACAGCGATAGAAGAAACGTTAACGGACGCGACGATATTAATCCAATCGCGTTCTTTTCTTCGGGATCGTGTGACAGGGACGCGCACGCTCCGCGCGTTTCCACGATCGGGCTCGACGCATCGTCACGCACTTACTCATTTCACATTAGCACACACCCTTCGTTTATTTATAAATTTATTCATAAGCTTGGTCGTGAGGAGAACAATGACGACGCGAGAACAGTTAATAAAGTTTTCTATGTTTCTACCAGCAGTTCGATGCTTATTCAATTTTCATCCCAAAAGCGAGGAGCTTCGACAAATTCTTGCGAATATACGTACATATATATCTTGGTCAGATTGCTCTCGCCGACTCTCGGCATCGTTTTTGTTATGTGAATATAATTACGATAATCTTTCGTTAATGATAAACGAATGCAGCGAGCTTCAACTTTTATGAAAAACGTGAATATATAATTTATTAATAATTTCAATGTTTCTTGTTTCGCAATAATATATGCAATACATTTTTTTGTACTGAAGAAATGATAGCTTCTACCGATGAAAAAAACTAACGGACTTTTCGGCCATAGAGTCATGGATCATGAGATCTCATCTCGACTACAAAATAATAGAACAAAACTTTTTGCTACCTCGGAGTATAACGGGCGATTGGCGAATTTCTCGCCATAGAGGCGAGAGGAGTCACGGCTCTAATGAGATGTGTATTCGGGTACAGGAGAATGGATAGGGTTGTCGATACGAGACATTGCTGTTTTGCCGACTATTCGTTATATCAATTGATGGTTATTCGGAAGCTGAGTAAGGTTTTATTTTTCGCCACTCGATTTCGATGGCGCCGACTACTGGACCATTTTCGATAGTGCTCAATTTTTTTATTCAATACAAACTCATTCGTAAACTCTGCATACAAATTAATTCCAATACTTAATAAAAAGTCTCCGATGTTGCTTGGTATATATTTATCTCATCTTAAGGTAATTTTTATCTCAATTTATTTTCATACCACGTGGTTTTTGAGCTTAAGTCAATTAAGAAAAGTTGTTGCAAATTGTTTCAAGAACAATATACTCAAAATTCAAGGTCATCCAAGGTGACCTGTACTTGTTACGTATGTATGAAAATAAAAAAAAAAATCATAATCTTAGGATTAAAAAAACCAAAGGAAACTTCTGTCAAGTACAATAAAGAGCTGTGCAAAATTTCAACAAGTTCCACTACCCAAAAGTCAAGACATTTAAAGTTGAATATCGCAATATTTAACACGTGCTCTTATGGGAGAATACTGAAAATAGTGATTTTTGACAATAAATATCTCGAGTTGTATGTAGTGAAATCTCTTAAAATTTAATATACAATTGTACATTGAACCAAAGAAGATTTTTGCTAATTTTTAACAAAATCCTAAGAAAACGATTTTTTAAATAGAACTACTTAAAAATTTAACATACAATTGCAAATTGTTCAAAGAAGGTTTTTGCAAATTTTTAACAAAATCCTAAAAAAAAAAACGATTTTTTGATAAAACTACCTTAATATATAATACAAAAAGCATAGAAGAAAAAACCACAACCGAAATCTTCATAGTTTCTATATTGAAGAACAAAATAAAAGTGAATCAAGGAATAAAGCTTTTCATTTAATTTCCATCCTCTCATATAGTTACAATTTCTAAACAGTTTTATCGACTACACTGAATTCACAGTCTCGCAACCTAATTTCTTCATTAATATATATTATTTAATCTCCATCAACGAAGAAAAATATATTCCTTTCCCGATTTTTTAAATTCATTAATCGCTTCATCTTTTTTCCACCAATAAAAACAATGAAAGTAAACGAGCGCGATTGAAGCGAGTGTAGAATAATTTTCCGCATCGTGAAAAACGCAGAGATGCACCAATCAAGCCTTTCCGTAGACCTCGACGGTGAATCGCAACGGTCTGTTCCTCTGGTTCTCGAACCTGAGGGAAGTGTAGTTGTATCCGGATCCACCGGCGAGGATCGAAACGAATCCGCCGCCTCGGGGCACGCGGTCAGTGACGCGAATAAGAGTGATGCGTTCGTATCTGCCAAGGCGATAAGTCTGGACGAAGCTCTCTTGATACGGCGAGCTTGGTCTCGAGACGATGTCGTTGTAGACGATGTAGTCTCGAGGTTGTCGGTATCCTTCGGTGAGATTGTGAACCGGGTATTTCGGATAGCTTCTGAATTTGTAATTATTCGAATAAGGGAACAATGAGCTGCGAACGTAACGATTTCGGTACGATTGTGGGTATCCGGTGAGGTTATGGTTCATCGGATATCTGTTGTTTCCATAACCAGCGTAGCCAAAAGTATTGTTGCGATGAAGGGGATGACGGTTAGGCTGCCGGTATCCGTTGGTCTGGTTGTGCACCGGGTACCTGGGTCGATAGTTGTAATTATTGTTGTAACCGCTGCTGTAATTGTAGCGAGCGTTGTGAGGCACGGCGGTCGCCATGAGAGCCATCGCGACGACCAACATGGCGAGCACCAAACAACCCTTTCTCATCTCCATTTTCAACGCCCCCGTTACTTTTCTTCTTATTTTATTCCTTATTATTTCTTCTCAATCTCTCGATCTCGCAACGATGTCAGGGACGCGCTTACGACTGCCCGGATTCACCTGCGACCGATAATTTTATACTCCCCAGAACGACGACTCTTATCTGCTCCGGTTGATTCACCGTATACTCACGAATTCCCGGAATCGGCGTTATCGGGGAGATAAAAAGAGTTTCGATGACAAAACGACGAAAATATCGGCTTCGCTCAAGGAATCTTCGGGTTCTATCATTTTCGGGAATTATATGAAGACGGCGAAAGATACTAATTAGATGTATCGTACTGTATTAATTCTTCCGAAAGTTATTACGCAATGTTTGTCACGCGGATTCAGAGAAATAAAATGTTATCTCGATCGAGACGTGTACAGCCGTGGAGAAAAACACTTTTCTGAGAAAAAAAAAAGCGAGAGAGAGACACTTGGGCAAATAAATCTGTTTATTTTGAAGTCAAGCTCGAAAGTTCCAGATTTTAGCCAATAAATTATATCTTTTTGTTCAATTGAGAATGTACGTAGATGAAGAGAAGCAAATTAAAATTTTTCGTATCGATAACGTGAATCATTTGCGTTTTATGGAGATGGGTAAATGTGGATGATAAAAAAATAGTTTTCTTCACAGTCAAATAAACAATATTCTTCTCGATTTTGCTGACGTTCAAAGCAATTTGCGAGTTCATTAACTAAAGTTGTTGCAAATTGACTAAATAATAATACACTCGAAATTAAAGGTCATCCAAGGTCAGGCATACTTGCTACATGATTTTAACAATTTTGAAAAAATTTTACGTCCAATTTTTTTGAAAAGGTAAACAAAGTTTTATTTGATGTTATATAAAAATATCCGTGCAAAATTTTTAAGAACCTTCACCATATATCTATAGAAGTCAAAATATTTAGGGTTCGACATCGTAATAACATATTTAAGGATGTTGCGTTCAAAATCGAAAATGATGGAAAATTTTTGAAAATTTTACATAATATATTGTGTAACATCTCGAAAAGGTTGTATTAAAATTTCACGACGATTATGAAACTTCTCATTAAGATATTAATTGTTAAAACTGGCTATCTTTTTGTACCTTTCCACAAGAGCATGTGTTTGAAGTTGCAATTTTGTATAACAAATATCTCAGTAACGAGCTTCCTAATTCAGGTGAAATTTTGTACTGATCTTTGTATGGCGTTTAAGAAGCTTCATCTAATTATTCGAAAAAAAATATCATCATGTTTTTTGTGTAATCACACGGAGAGCAAACTTGTCATTGAATTATCTTGAATTTCAAATAATTTTTTTTCAGTTTATTTGCAGCAACTCTTTCTTGATAAACTTTAACCCTCGAACAAGTTCGTATGGAAGAAAAACGTTATCAAACTTTTCATTTTTTGCTCCACAGACTGAACACCCTTAACACATGCTCTTACATAAGAACACGAAAAATTGTGATTTTTAGCAATAAATATCTCGACTACTACGTGATAAAACCCTTCAAAATTGCACATATTCAGGTCACATCCAAGAAGATTCGTACAAATTTTTAGCAAGACATTCCCTTATTTAAACGGCCAAAAATGAAGCATTTTTGCTGACTTTTTGTACGTGATCTGTAATATATATATATATATTTAATAAACAAATATTAAACATAAAATTACATTATTTCTACATAATTAAATAAAATATTAAAATACAGTATATTATTTTCGTGATATTTAATATGAAAAAAAAAAAACGTTGAAATTCGTGTTAAAATTTGACGCAGGGTGGTCTCCCTGCTGACGTATTTTCGCGAAATTCGAAATCATCCCTTGACACTTCCGGTTGGCTAATCATCTGCGTGCGCACATTAAAAGAGGTATCACGTCGAAAACTATTATCGTCTGGCGTAAATTTCGACGATAAAGTCGATGTCGTAGCCCCGTTCGCTCTTGAAGCGCAGGGTGACGCTGTTGAATCCGGGACCACCGTTGAGGATGCTGGCGGTGCCGCCATGGCCGTCCCTGTGCTGGTCGATCGCCCTGACCTGGGTTATTCTCTCGAACTTGTTAACGAGGAAGGTTTTCTCGTGGGTGACCTTCCGGAAGAAGGCGGAGTCCTTTTTTACGTGTTCCTGGCGGATAAGATAGTCGCCGAGCTGGCGAGCACCGACGGTGAAATTATGGGGCGAGTTGCTGCTACCCGCGTTTGCGTAAGAGCTTCCCCAAATGCCCGGCGTGCCGCTCACCGCGGCCAGAATCCCGACGACGAGCACCAAAAAAACTCCCGGTTTCAGCATTCTCGAAATATTTTTTCTTTTAATTTTTTTTTTTTTTTTCGTTTCTTCCCCTCGCGATGTCTCTCGCACTTGCTAGAACCCTTCGCTCTGCTTTGTCGCGAAATGCAATTTTTTTTTTCGCATACCCCGGTGCATCGCTTATATCTCGCTTCGTTATCAGCGACAAGGTGCGTATGCTAATTTTTCTTCTCAGGGGGGAAAAAAAAAGAGGGGACGAATTTCGCAGAAGCGAGAATAACACTCGTTGTTTGCACATGTTTGGTTGTTTCGCAAATACGTCACCTTGTCTGGCACGAAGATTCGACGCATCCACGTTCGATCCTCATCGCGATTACTCATCACGCAGTCTTTTTGTTTTTCTTCTGTGTTTTCTTACCGTTTCCCTCGATGCGCTTCTGATGGGGGCTCAACCTTTCGTTATAGTTATGCACATTTATGTCAATTTCCTGATGTGGAAAATCCTCAAGGACACGAAGAATCTCTTTGTTTTATAAAAATCACAATTTTCTACACCCTTTTCGTAACAGCACGTATTAAAAGCTCTCTTCATTTGATAATAATAAATATATATATATTGATCAACTTATGAAACTTCTTAAAACTTTTATTTGCATACAAACGTAAATTTACATGAAGAAGCTATACCTTTAGTTTTGAAAAAATTACATTTAATAAGTACAATTTTTTTGTAATTTTATAAAGGGGGTCGTGCTTCTATTCAGCAGTATATTGACTATGTGTCTTCAACGAGAAATTTCTGATTATTATTGTCCTCTTAATACTATAAATGATTATATTGATTCTTTAAAATACATAAGTGAAGAATTTGAAAATTAATCAGAATAACTTTTCTTAAATTTATTCAAATTGTCATCAATTATTTTTTAAATATCATTATAGTGAAATATATGTTAATAATCATTCCGTCATAAGACCTAGCATTTTAATTTAAAAATTAAATTTACCATTGAAATGATCGATGTTCTACACATTTTCTCACTGCATATATAGTTTCATCAATGCTACAAAATGTATATTCTTCAAGACTTTTATCTGATAATACTTATATCAGCAAGAGCCAAATATATTTTACCTTGAATGAATTTAAATGTTTTTCTCTATTCAATTATATGAAATAAGCTTATTTTTAAATAAAAATTAAAGTTTAAATTAAAACTTCTGCACCCTCTCAAAAGAGCATGTGCATTTTTCATATTTCGACCTCCATATCGTGAAATCTCCAAAAACTTTGCACAGATTTTTAAACAGCATGGAACCTCGTGAAATTTGAGAAAACATTTTTTGAATAAACTATCGTTATGCAGTTACCGAAAAACTAATTGTAATCGTAAAAGCTATTAGCCCAATTTTATCCTGAAAATTTGCTGAACTCGTAGGTGGACCACTTTAGAATTCGACGGGTACTGTCATCTTACAAGAATGCAAACAACAAGACTTGACCCAGAGTTTTCTGCTACCAATAAAACATTGATAATAACCTAAAAATATCTAAAATTGAGTGGAATCTCATGGGAGGCTTACGTATCACAATAATAGAGTTTAATCCATTTTGTCTGGGATATGACTTAAAACTGATAAAAAATATGAAAAGTTCAACATGGATATTCCCCAAAATAAAAAATCCGAAATTTTTGTTTAAAAATAACTGACACTTTGAACACAAAATTTGAAATTTTCATAACATGAATTACGTAAAAAAATAGTTTAATTTTAGCTCTTGCGATGTTTACTATTCGTCTCGCCGCGTAAAAAAAATATAGTTGGGACGCGAGAAAATGGATTTGTATTTGGATATGGAGGACGTAACGGACGAAGTGAAGGGCAAAACGATATTGCACTGGAATTATCGGGGCCTCTCCGAGCTTCCAGAGAGTTTGAGATTTTTTTCCAAAGACTTGCGAGAAATATATCTCAAAGATAATAAATTATCGAGCCTGCCCGATTGGATAATCGAGCTGTCGAACGTAACTCACCTGTATCTTCACGGTAACAAAATAAAAGAAGCTCCGTTTCACTTGACCGGTATGAGACACCTGACCTTGCTGGATCTCAGCAAAAATGGTATCTCCAAAGTACCATCTTCCCTGGGAAATCTCGAAACTCTGGAACATCTTGCTCTGGATGATAATTTTTTGAGTAATTTACCATCCGGTGAGAAAATGAATGTCCTTTCGTAAAGATTTGTTTATCAGAATAAGTAACTCGTCGAAGCAACTTTTCTTGACTGTTGCACAGCCATGAAAAATTTAAAAAATCTTCAATCCCTGTCGATATGTAACAATGACTTTGTCGTACTGCCGGAGTGGTTGGGATCTTTGGAAAAATTGGAGCAGCTGAAGGCAGATGAGAATTCACTGAGCGAAATACCAAATCGGCTCACCAATGCTCCGAATCTCTGCACTCTTTCGATTTGCTCCAACAGGTTGTAGACAAGTTGCTTCTTAGTTTCTAGATTTTTCGTGGGTTTTTTTTTCTTTTTTTTCCCACAGGCTTGATGCGTTCAGGTTGGATATATCGGCGAATGAAAGAGCTTTACAAAACTTGGAAAACTGCGCAGGTTGACACATTTGCCTCTCAACGAATTTGTCTCCTGTCCCATGATTTACTTTCGTTCCAATCCTCGCTTGAATTACCTCTCTTACCCGATGTTTCGTCAACTGCTGTGCACATCCGGAGAAATAAATTTCGAGCCGGCCAAGTTCGTCGCTGGGCAAAGTGCAAAGAGAAACAACTTTCGTATCTCCGTTCTATCTGACCAGGGTGAAACGATTATTCTCGAGTTGCCCAGACAATTGTTGAAAGTTCATGGAATCGAGATCAATGAGCCAGCCTGTTTGTGGGAATTGGCTTTGAAAAAAATTTACACCGGTGAACGGTGAGTGAAAAACTATAAAATATACTCTGGCTTGAAAAACAAAATATTTTGTACAATCTATTTTTCTGTCTGCTTAGGCAAATTCGAGAAGTTCAATGTCAAGATCCTTGTCTCTCGATATCATACAATTTACTGGCAAACGGACCAATTGCAGTCTGTGTAAATGGAAATTGTCACGAGCCTATTTTCACCGAGGCTTGGTTGATAGTGGCAGCCTCGTGTCCACGAGATTCCTTTTCAAAGCGAATCACCATCGTTGCTCTCTACTGCAGCAAAAAGTACTCTAATTAATTTTTCAGAATATTCAAAGAGGGAGAAAGAAAGTTAAAAAATTCATTTCTTTCCTCTTTCTTTAGTTGCGCTCTCAACTTCGACTTTCTGTCCGAGGAATTCGAGTTACTACAGTGGCATTTCGTTCGTTGAAGATTAACTATACAAATCTTAATTAAAACTGTCGTTTTTTTTGTCCATTTTGCCAGAATAAATTTCGTAAAGAATTTCCGACTTTCACTTTTCCGCAACGATAAACGGCCTTATCTTTTAACAAATTGTTACATCATTATAATAATTAATATTACGTAGCGTATATTTATAAATATAAACGCGGGAAACAAAGAGCCTCGCGGAAGAGGCCAATCAAATATTTAAAATTCTCTTAATATTTCGTTATCACTTGGGACGGGATTATCGTCGAGATGATTAAAGCGTCGCGATCGAACGATGGATTTTCTCCGGTTGCTCGTACGCAGATTATTTTACTCCTCTTTAATGGCGCGATTAATGTGCTACGTGATGAGAAAATCGAGAGCCCTGTCACGATCGCGGTCACACTTTATGAGAGCATTGGATGCCTCTTCTTCTGGAAAACCGAGAGTTTTCAAGGTACGAAGATTCTCGTGATAAATCTTAGCCTTGTCCTGATCATACTCATTTATAATGAGAGCTTTCTCCGCCTCGTCGCCAGGAATACCGAGCTCCTCCAAATTCTGTATAGCCAGAAGATACTCGACGACCTTTTTGTTGTCTTTGCCACCGAGATCGCGGACGGCTCGCGCAGCCCTCGACAGCGGAAATCCCATGTCACTCAGGTGACGAGCCAAATTCTTATCCTCCTCTGACAAGTCCGCAAGGGGATTCGGAAGCGAAGAATCCTTCGAAGAATTCAGTCGGTCCAGTCTCAATTCTATCTCGCTGTTCTCACGCTCTGGACTCTCCAGGTCGGGCCAGGGTTTCCAATTCTACGATCGAATTACCCATTTCAAATCAATTTTGTTAAAATTTGCTCACAATGTGCTTACCTCCATGTAAGGCCTCGCCAACTCACGCTCAAGCTCCTCCACGATTATCGAAACATTTCGACCTTTGTAATTGTTACTCTCGTCACGATTTTCAACGGCATTGTCCGTTGTCTCTTCGTTTATTTCATCGTCGCTAAGATTATTCTCGAGAGACAATTCTTTCATAATACTCTCTACTTTGGCAGAAGCTATCCATCTTGGCGTTGGTTGTAGTACCTGCAAAGTTATATCAAATTTATTTGTTACTTAAGTAAAGTAAGTATTTAATATATACAATCATAATACATATTGTTATTTTTACTATGTTTTTCAAATGTTTTTTACGGTACTTTATTTAGTATAAACTTTTTTCTGGACGAACCTGAGCAAGCTCTTCCATATCATTTATAGTTTTGAGTTCCATATTGTCAAAAGGGCTGCTGGTATCGTTGTCAAAGTCCGCATAATTCAAACCATTGCAAGGACTGACATTGTCCCTGAGATCCGTAACTGGTGGAAATAAACGCTGGGGCGTGAGTATAGTGGCTTTGGGAGCTGGAGCATTGTTTACAGGAGCTTTCTGTTCCTCGTTCTTATCATTCGACACTTGTTCCTCGCTCTTTTCAGAGCTCTCTTCCTTCGGCGCTTCTTCTTGACTTCTGTGCTTTTCCGCTTTGCTCTGATCCTCATTATTCTGTATTTTTCTCTCATTCTCTAATTCTGCGCACACTCTTTTTCTCTTCTCCTCCAATGAAGCCAAGCGCAAGCGTCTTGCTTCGTTGTTTGTTTGCCTGACCGTACGCCATTCGTTCAACTGAAATATAAATAGTGTTGTCGAATTACAATAAATTTATATTCAATTGAGACAAACAGTTGACGAAATTACCTTTTCGAGTACGGATTTTTCAAGGCTAAAATCGTACGTATGCTTCGATATATCTGGCAATTTGTTATTGTATGCAGCAGGAAGAGTCACTTTTCTTGGAGGTTTGTAGGCCTCGGCTATTTTGACGTGAACACCATCCATGTACGAAGCAACGGAATCGCAACACTGGGAGGATCCAGAAGCTCTGGCCATGTTGCTCCTCGTAATTTTTTTACGTGTATTTTTTTCGAATAGAAAAGAGTCGTGGTTTGAAAATTTTTTCACCCGTCTCGTAACCCCTGCTGTGACATAACCTATTCATAATCGCGATAATATTTACGTGATGGCCGACAAATCGAGTTCCATCGATTTCAGTTTACTTTCCGAACTAATGAACTTTTCACGGACGTAAAAAAAAATCGTACTCTCGATTTTTTTGTTACCATTTGACTGGCCTTGTTAACAGCCTGGGCTCCGAAATCCCGAGTTTGACAGTTCGTCAGCTCGAGGCAGCCATTTTTGTTTTTTCTGCTCAGCATTCATTCTGAGATGAAGCCTTCCATGTTGATGATTTTCATAAAAACAATTTTATGTGTGTAATTGGTGCATTGGCAAGTAAAATAATTAAAGGATTTTACTTGCGACGAAAGTGAGAACGGACGAGTAAAATTATGTGTAGTTAAAAAATAATGACGGAAATACGATTTATATTCAAATTCATTCTTTTATTCATGCAAAAAAAAAACATATTTTTGTGATCAACAAAGCATGGTTCACTGATAACAATTATTTTATTACAGGTCTAATTTATTGTCGATATTAATCTCAATGATTTTTTAACGTTATTGAGATCGTTGTCTTCACATTTTACAATTGATCAACATCATAATGATAAAACACATTATTATCTTTTTTTATGTACACCAATAAATTCATTTTTTTCATCTTTCAACATTCGATAGTCCTATTACTTTCTTTCATTTTAAATTCATTAAGAAATGGAAAACACAATTATTTTCCTTCATTTTTCATTTCTACAAACATAGTAAAAAATATTCAAGTTCAGATAGAGAGTGTTAGTAGGAAATACTTTCAAATTGAGCCGAATGAACAATGAATCAGATTTGTTCGTCACTTTCCAAAGCTCATTAAACATTGACCCCTGTTCGGCACTTAATTTTTTTTTCATTTTCCTAGGAATGGTATCACAAAACGAACTCATCTATGATTACTTACAGTCACCAAGAATTTACATTTAGTAACATTTTTATGCACACGAATGCGAGAAATAACTTTTGTATATTCATTTTCCAACATTTTGTTCAAAGATAAAAGTTTTTCTTGAATTTCCATTTCAAATTGTCTCTAATAAGAATCATGTGCATATAAATATACAAATTTGGCTATTGAATCATACGGTAATGACCCTTGTACATTTGACATTATTTTTGATACGGCAATGTTTTGTGATCGCTTTTGATCTTGTCCAACTCTGTTGTGATTATTGTTGCATTTGTAAGCTGTTTAGCTTCAAGCGCCTTCATGTAAGCGAGAAAAGATGTCCACATGAGACTGCAAACACTCACGTAGATGACCCTATTCCTTTCTGGGATTATACCAAAATTTATCGTTTGCAGAAGAGGCCAGACACAAATGGCAACCTATAGAAAAAAAAAATATTTGATATGAAAAAGAGAGAATATTGCCAGATCTTAATATTAAGTTTTTAAACTCACTTTATACGTTGGCCAAAATTTTCGTTTGACTTCTTCTTTGCATTCTGAAATTGGTTTAAATTCTAACAAATTGATTCCAAAAAAGAAACAACACATGGCAGCTGGTCCATAAGTTACTTGTTCTACGAGAGCCTGTAAGAAAACATTTCGTGTAAATCTGAAATACTTGAGATGAACAAAGTAACTTGTGCATTATTTTACTATTGGAAAAAAATTCTTCAGAACTTTTATACATGTTAGAATATTTTTATTGAAAAAACGTTTGCTTTGGATACAAAATATCTCTTGATTTAACACATTTAAAGATCAATTACCTTAGTGATTGCAGACTTGAGATCGCTCTTTGGCCAGAAGTAAGATGCACATCTGAGCCAAGCGTAGAGAGTTGGAGCTACGAAGAAGCCACCGTAGAGGCTAAACCTAAATGCTTCGATGTAATTAAATTCCTTTTTCCCAGCTATTTTCTGTTGCAGGAGGCTTCCAACTGGCCAGATTACAGTATAAGAAGCCATTCCTCTTACAATAGGATACTTTTGTGTCACTTCACGAAATTTTACAAATATGGTCCTCATGACTGCTTGCCAGCCACTGAAAATTATTCACGAAACGAGGCATGTGTTAATGAGCATTATTGTCAAAAAGAACAGAAATACACTCGACTGAAAAAAAAGAAGAAAAAAAACATAAAAATGCTTAAAATTGAAACAAAAACAGAAAATTTCTCAACGATCGAGCGTGTATGACAACAGAATCGTTGGCTAGCAGACGACAAAAATTCGCAAGTGGCATTGTCTCTTTTGTTATTGGACATTATTTTCGAATAACTTGTCTCGACAATAAGGTACACGCGAGCTTGAAAAATGTCGAGCGAGTGCTTTTCTCTAACTTACACTAATTTTTTTGGCTATATGAATACCCGATCGAGCGGACCCCGCGTAGTACTGAAACATTTATGAAAAGCCTTGCGTGATGTAACGGAGCAGGCCTTTGACGTTTGACAGCGACTCCGTCCTTCTCGTTTCGTCCAAACTCACATGCGCGCTCTTTCTCTCACTCGCTCATTCTTTTTTTTCTTTCAATTTCTCTCTCTCTCTCTCTCTCTCATTGCAAATTTTCTCATATTCAGGGTCAAATGTATATCATATACTTATAAAACGGTCCATAATCACCTTTATAAATATATTAAAAGTATATATCATGCCCGCGAGGTTAGCGCGGGCCTTTCGAATCTCGAGACAACGTGGCGCAAAGCGGGAAAGGGGGCAGCCAAAAAACTTCCACAGACAAAACAAGATGATGACAAATTTTGGCAATTTTCCCAGGAAGATGAGAAAGAAAAATTCTAACCTCTGCGAGAAATCGTCGATGATGGGGAGACGAGTGACGAAATAACGGGTTCCATTCTTATCTCTCCTTGACGACACGTACGCTGCTTCGATTGCCGCGTTCTCATTCGATCAACGACACACTCTTTAGCCTTGATCGAGTGTAAATCGTGGAAAGTTCGTATCTCGTGAAAAATTGTTAAACATTTTGACTCAATCAATAATCGTTTATCCCTCAAAATGATGTTCTATGTACATATTTCTTGTCGCTTTTTCCTTAATAGTAAAATAATTCGTTACAGAAATAAGATTGTTTCTCGATTCTAACAGAGTGATGATGGGCGGTGATTCCTTTTGCATTACCGAACCTTTGATTATTCTTTTTTATCCTCCTCCTCCTCCTCTTCTTCTTCTGTGATTTTCTTTTGAATACTTTCTAGGGGCGTTTTCATGATTCGTGACTGACCAGCTTACTTAACAAAATCTATCGTTCTTTCCATGGTAGATTAAAATTGAAATTTTTCTTGATTTACATATAAGTAAATATATATCACAAGAAAACAAACTCTTCGTCCTGTCGCGATTCTCATGAGCTTTTTGGACTCCTCGCGACTTGATATTTAACAAAATGTTCGAGGTTCGCTGGGAAGCCGAAAACAATCCATGATTCGATTCCCGATGGGGTTTGAGAATTTCGTTATTTCGCGGTGATGTCGAACAGATCGAAGATCCCCTCGTTTTCACCAAGATTAAAGAGATAATCCTTCTCTCCTGGAGGTGGACTTAATCTTATCAGTGGACCACAAACTGAAAAATTGAATTCTCGTTGATAACAAGTTCGTTCGCTCATTTTATCAATTTTTTTCATTCTTATACTCACAGTCTGAATAAAACTCGTCAAGTAAATTTTCATCCGGTCGTATAAGGTCTGGGAAAAAAATAGTGAATATCGTTATTTAAATATGAATAATGAAGGAAATTTTTGAGGACCTAGCACAAATAAAAGAGACACTTTACTTCTATGAACGTTGATTTTGGTTTGAAAAGATTCTGAATTTCCACTTTCCTCATCCTCGTCGGATAATTCGAATTTCATTCCCTTTGACCCTCTGTAAAATAAAAAAGAAATATGAAAAATGCATATAAGAAATTGCACTTTCTGAAAAATATTTGAGACCAGTAATCGTGTGAGGTCTTCTCCAAACGAGCAACCTAATTTCATGATTGTTCGTCCCCAAATGAGACCAAGATCAAGTATCCAGTCACTCTACGCTCTGTGCAGATTGGAAATATACTCTTACGATTTCCAAAGCGATTAGAGCGATTTTTTTTAATTTTGTGAACACATGTTTAAAAAAGTACCTTGTGCTTTTCTTTTTCGATTTAGACTCTTCTTTGCCTTCACTCTCCATTTTATCTCTCTTTGTGCCTTTTGACTCATCCGATTTCAGTCGCATTTCTAACATTCTATTATCATAAGTTTCAGCCAGTAGAGGTTGAACAACGTACACCTTGATCTCACCACTGTTACTCTTCAGCGACATCTCATAATTGACGTCATTCTCGGACTCCTCTGATATCTGCTACAAATTTTTTTAAAATTGGGCTAATCGTAAAAAATTATTAAAAAAAAGTAAACACTGAACCAAAGTTTTTTTTTTCTAAATCTCGTTTACCTTGGCTATATTTGGAACTTTGAGAACTGTATCAGAAGGAGCTTCGATACTGAGGACAAAGTCTTCCGAAAAGTGATCCTTGACGTCTTCGTACGTTATGTAAGCATACTTTCTGTTATTAAAGTCTGCCTCTATGTTTCTTATACTCTGTTTGATCCACTGCATGTGAGTGTCGAGAGTAGATTCTGTCTCTTCGAGCCTTCTTATCTCGTCTTTCAAGAGAGACAATTTATCACCCAATTCCTCCGAATTGCATCCCGGACCGGCGCCCCTGGTAATATTACAATTTTCATAAAAAATCATTGTTTTCTGACAAGCCACTTGGCAAAAATAAAAAATTTTCTTACTTCCATTGTATGCTGTTTTTACTCTTTTTCTCAATGAGTCCAATCCCTTCCAAAACATTGGTGATGTCGTAGATCCGCCTCTTCTGTCGAACTTCAAGAATGTCTGCGGCCTGTCATCATTGTCACTTTATTACAGACATCTAATATGTTTTCATTCAGATATTAACTTTTTCAGTAAAATGTAGTAGAAAAAATGTTGCTCGTCATGAGAAAATTAAAAAGTGACCACGTATATATATATATATATATATATTTTTTTTTTTCAAACTTTCGAAATAAATGAATACAGTGGTGTGCAATTATATTTGTAGGTTATGTTCAGGGTGAAAATTTGAGTGCGAAGACGCCAAGTGATGAAAGTATTGCAAACAACATATCGCACCGATAGATTTACGAGAAAGGGACAAGTATCGAGGTAATGCGAATTAAGTGATAAAAACGGGAGTTGCATTTGGGCGGTTCAAATCCATGAAAGTAAAATGCGCAGAATAAATGAATCAAGCGGAGCATACGAGGGTACGATGTATTCGAAATTCCCGCAAGCAACCGGAGCGACATACTTAACCTATTTTGGGAATTTGGAGACGAGGACGGGTTCGAGGAAAATACATGAGAAAAAAAACTCACGACTTTGAGATCGAGCACGCCGTCCGGTGCTTTTTGGAGTAACGTTACGAAACGGGTTGTCAGCAGACCGAGGGATTTCTCGAATCTGCTCTGTTGACTCTCTGCCATTGCGTGATTTATCGGACCGTCGTTAAAAAATTATTTCAAAAGCTCATGCTTCGGCTCGCTGTCTTTCTTCTCCACCCTTCGAAATTGCCGCAACAACTGACGCTCCGAAATATCGCGCCACGCCGCGGATTTTCGTTCAAATTTCCTTCCTCCCCTCCCTCCCTAACCTCTCTTTCCCATTGACGAAAAAAGCGCGCGAAAACTAAAATATTTTGTTTTAAATGAATTCTATCTGAATTCATATAATATATATTCTACAAAATGTTCATTTAAACAATTATTATATCACAATTGCGACAATTCTTCTTTCAGAAGAATCATTTATCTTCGTGTCGTAATATTAATTCTTACTTTTAAAAGAAATCGAAAAGAAGGATGCGACGAATCTAAAAATTCGTCGTACGGTAGTGAAAAAAAAAACGATAAATACATTGATTTATTTGTTTTAAGGAAAACTAAATTCGTTATTCGCAGTTGTAGCGTCAGGACTCGGGCTCGAACTGACGGAGCTGAGGGTCTCCTCTTTGACTTTTACAACGGAGTCTTTATCTTTACTCTTGCTGTCCTTATCTTTCTCCTTCTCCTTGTCCTTGTCTTTATCTTTTGAACTCTTTTCCTTCTTGTCCTTGTCCTTTCCGTGCTTGTGTTCGTGCTTATGCTTGTGCTTGTGTTTATGTTTCTTTTTGTCTTTTTTCTTCTTTTTGCCCTGAAACAAGCAATAATTTATTTTCAATCTAATTCTCACTTCGAATAGAGGGTAAAAAAAACTTACCTTGTTGGCCGAGTCTCCCTTCTGCTTGTGCTCTTCAGCTTCTTTTTTGAACATGCCTGGCTCGAAACCAACAGGACCCTGAGATCCCATTATGCCAGGCAACGAAGCCGAGTTGTCACTGTAATATTCGGACTTGACTTTCTCCTCGCCTCCAGCACCAGGAGTTCCACCTGCAGGTTCCTGAAAAATACATTTAAAAAAAATAGTACTCGAAAATGTGTGAGAAAAATTGTGATGATTTGCAAGAATGCAAAAATAAAATACGTACGTTGTGACCTTGTTTTTGGCGTTTTGCTTCGGGCGGGTGATCCGCAACGTTCGAGGGACCGGAGGCAGGCTCCTTGACCGGAGACGAGGCCTTTCTTTTCACTCCTGTCACTGGAACATCGGAAGACTCGTGACACATCTCAGTCTTTACATGCGGTGGTCCCGGTTTATTCTGAAAACAGAAAAAAAAACAACAAATTAAAAAGACTCTCGAGAATTCTCTTAGAAAGTATATTCAAAGTGAAATGAAAATATTTTTACTGATCGAGCTTCGTCTTTTTCGGGACTCGCGTGAGGTCCAGCCTTTCGTGGTTTTAACGCGAGGCAACCTAATTCCGGTATAGGGAGACACAGGGGTCTCTTCGATCCATAGAGCGTGTAATACAGATCGACGAAATCACAACGCAATTTCGAATCGTGCGAGAGCATTCCGCTAAAAAAAACACATTTAGTTTAAATTAAATATATTATTATTGCTATCTTTACGTATAAAGTTTCTTACTTTATGAGATTCCAAATTCTGTCGACAAGTTCTGGCTTGTCCAGACGATGTTTGTGGGCTTTTTCGAAAGGTGGATTCTCCACCATAAGTCTCACGAGTCTGTGACGTACGCTGGGATGAGGATCCATCTCTGCCATGTCCAACAAAAATTCAAGATCGTCCCATTTTCCGTCAACCTTTGTGAAATCGACGAGAGCCTCGAGAGCCGCGATCCTGACGTCTGAAAAACAAAATTCGATAAAAAATGTAGGTACGTCGGATGAAAAAATTATTATTGTATTTTCTTAAAAACCGACCTATAAATTGTCCGTAGGCTGCATACGCTCGGAACAGATGAGGATTGCTCGGCAAGTGTCCAAACTTTTGCAGTATCCTGATAACTTTTAAACAAGCGACGCTTACTGTATATTTATAGCAGGGCAAAAGTTTTTCCAAGTTCAAATTTCTCGTGACCTCCTCGAGGATCGCTTTGGTATCAATGGACAACGATTCAGCCGTTATCGAAGTCCTGTCGAAAGAAAACAATGGTTAATAGTTTTGGATATAGAAAAATGTTTTACCGGACAAATTCCTCGATATTTACCCGTGTTGAACGCTTATGACCGGAGTTACGGTCGCTCCGAGCGCTTCGATAAGAGCAGCTCTGTAATAATTGTCCGAATAGCGATTTTTACTGTTGTCGTTGTACTTGAAGAGGTCCATAAGAAACGCAAGTACGTCCGGTGGGCAAATTCCGTGAGCATTGCGCAATCCTGCCATCGCTACTGGTATTGTCTGAGAAGATAGCAAAATTTAATATTTTATATTAAATTATATTAAAAACGTGTACGTGAATTCTCGACAGGTTGTACCTTTTGAAGAAAATAATGTTGGAAATTCGTAAAGTTGTTCTGCTTTATGATCCGCCGACAAGAAGCAGACCCGTAAAGTTTTCGAAATATCGCTAACATTGCTGGTGGACCTGCCCAAGTTGCGACCATAGCATTGGCGACCTGTAAATGGGATAAGTAGGTAAAATTAGAAAAGTTTTAAAAATACTGTGAACGTTCCTAGTGGGACACAAACCTTCGTAAGACAGTGAGCAGCTCTGAGACGAATTTTGTAATAACAATGTTCATTCTCAATCGTATCTGTGAGCGCCAAGCGCGTGGCCGGAGTTGGATGATGTTGCAGAGCCTCGATTGCCTCGATCTGCGCAGTGACGTCTCTCTCGTGTCTCAGTTGATATTGCCACTGATAATCCGGTTGCTCGATCTGCACGGCTCGCATTAGAGTGATTTCCGGATCCAATCTTATCCAAAGTACAGGTGAATCACTGAGAACGAACATAAAAAATTATTAGTCCTCCCATTTTCTAAAACTTGAAAGTTTCATTTTAAACTCACTCCATGGCTGAAAGATCCATATCAACTTCCTCGCCGGTACACAGAGGAATCTTCTTCTTCTTGTTTCTCCGGCTCTTGCTGTGACAAGTGATGTCTGCCTTTGCAACTGTCCCCTCGATTTGTAAGGTATGTTTGAAAGTACCATCGAGTTCTTGGATGTTCACCAGCAAAGGGCCAACGTATTTTCGTATTCCACGGCAATGTATGACATCTTGTCGAATTTCCAACTCAACGGTATTTCTATAAAAAGTAAAAGGACGTAAAAAAAGGAAGTAAAATAATTCAGTACGAAGTAAAAAGTTTTTTCCGATGTTCTTTAAATAAAATCTTAGAAATTTGAGGAGTTAAAGTACAAACAGATATCTTTTTCAGTTCCTTGAAAGCATTAAACGAATTTCCACAGTAAGGAATACTTCTTTTTATCTAGTCTAATATGCATATGTTTATGGTGAGCTTTATTTATAAACCTTTTTCTGTTGAAGACAAAACTCAGGCTGAATTTGGCATGTCCTCCAGTCCTGACCCACTGGTCGATAAAAACTGCCATGTCTTTTCCAGTCACGGTGAATATCGCCTTGGTGAAAACGTTTGTACTTATGAGAAAATGGGACCAGAGACCGGAATCTATTTTCTGTTGGGCTGCGTTCGCCGCGAGTGACAATTGCTTGTTGAAAACCTGGAGCAGAAGTTCTTGCCCGATTATGTGCTCCAACATACGTATAACAAGATGAGCCTTTTTCCGTAGCACTTGGATGTACTTCGGTGACATCGTGTGCAAATTCTTCACCGGGAAATAAAAACCCGGATCAGGGGCGCGGGGTGGCGGCGCCGGACTGTTCGCCGCGATCGGAAGCGGCGCCGGGGGTTGTGACGAATCCAAAATTATTCCGCCGAATTCCTCCTCATATTTCACCACTTCTTGAAGTTCCTTTCATGAATTAAAATTTTACCAATGTTATTAAAATTCTTGGACACAATATTTTGAATAGAATTGAACATTTGAATTTCACGTTAATTACCGATTGTATCCATTGTCTGTATTCATTGTTTCCGAAACATTTTTTCGCATAGAGTCCGGTCAAGTACGTGGATATGCCCTTCGGTAACCACGTGTCCGACCAGTTTTGCATTGATATAAAACAGCCGAAAAACTGTTCGGCGATTGCTTGGGCCATCGCTTTTTTCGTGATATAAACTTGATCTATAATGGCAGTGGAATGAAGGAGATTCGTGCTGAAATGCAAGATAAAAATTTTTGTAAAAAATCACATATAAAAGGATTCTTGTATTTTGATAACAGAAAGATAAAAAATATTTACTTGAGAATGCTCATCGTGGCGTAAGCGTTAATGTCTTCATCGATCTCATCCACGAACACTTGTTTGTAGCAAGAATATGGATATCTATTGGATAAGGTCTCTTCGTAAAATTCGAAAGCCTCGTGCATGTACTTGGCAGAGACTTTGAGCGAGGGCAAAAGTTGAGGCAGGCAGAAATGAGTTACCTCGTGCATGTAAGGATCGACGAATATCTCAAAAGGTCTGAAAAATAGAAGAAAAAATAAACAAAGTTGTCTATTTTTGTTTCCAAAGAAAGCAATTTTGAAGAAACTCACCCCACAGCAAGGGCAATGTTTGGCGCACAAGCTGGAGTGTTTAGTACATAGTGGAAAGTTTTTCTCCTCATATCCGGAGTATATACAACTTCCACGAGATCTCCACATGAAACTGCAGTCATAGAATCGTCAACAGTAAATTCTAATTTCCAGGTACATGGCTCGGCAAAACTGTCGACACATGGAAACCACAATCGCGAGGAATTCTCATAGCTGTATGTGTACATGTGAGCTCCTCTCTGTTAAATTATTTCATTGTTATTATTTAATCAATTAATGACAAAAATTGATCAATTCTATCATTAAATACTCTTATTCAAATTATTAGTTTCAAATTTCATGTCCGCAAAAATTTTTTTACCTCGGCTAAAGAGCCTTCACAATTTGGCAAAACAAAATGGACTCCACCCTGAGGCTGTTCCAAAGAGAATTCGATCCCGATTCTCAGTGAACGGCCTTCAGCCACCAGGTGGGCTGCATCCGGAGGGATTTGGATGACAAGTTCACCCACGTTATTGTCAGGATCCACTCTCTGAGCAGCTGCCAAATGAAGATTGGAGAAATACTCCAGAGATCGTCTAGTTACAAAAAATTAAGAAATTTGACCATAATAAATAAAAATTGTGCAAATAGCCCAAAAATTTATTGAAAATATTCATATTAATTCAAAGAGTAATCAAGTTATTCAATAAATTATGTATAAAACTCTTTATAAATTAACTTACTGCTTGCCATCGCCTTGACAGATGTCCAAAAATGGATCAAAGTATTGGAATGGAGCTTCAAAAGTCTCATTTAGGCAAACTCGGTAAATTCTACACTGCCTGGCATTTAACTTTACAAACCGAAGAGTATCCCTGAGCGGAATAATGGTAAGTTCTACAAAGCCCTGTTAAAAAATTGAGCCACGTAAATAACGAGCGTCAACAATCCAATACTTTGTTTACTTACGATAATACTTTTCCGTTGGAAACTAATTCCCGTCAAGCTCACAATTTGATGAGCTGTAAAATGACAAATAATCATTCCTAATAATCCAAATTGTTTTAATACACTAATAATAACACAAATCTGAGAAATTGTACGACATAACCTCTATGTCAAAAGCGACATAACCCAAAAAGTGAAAATACTTTAAAAGCACGAATTTTAATACACAAAAATACTTATAATTTGAATGGCCGACTATTATCAGCAGTTCGTTCCTTCTTCATTTTGTTTTCGAGTCAACAAGATGTGAAATAAATTAAAAAATTATATAAATTCGACACAAAACATTTTAGACGCTACATTCCATGGTCCACTGGACTACTGGACACTGGATCTGGATATGAAATCGAACTTCCTCACTATGGAGGCAGGGAGACTAGAGAAAAGGAGCATAAACTCCGTACTTTGGAGATTGCACAAAAATCGGTGGAAAGTGATGGCGCCACTGTCGTTGAGGGTCTAATATATATAGATATACTTGCGTCAAACCAGGGAGACTCTAGTCTCCCTGCGTCAAACTGTCAACCAGGGAGAAACTGTCTGCTGCTATGGAGGTTAGAGCCTAACCTCCGCGGAGATTAGACAGACTACAGTTTTTATATTTTATTATAATAGTAATGCAATATAGTAATAGTAATTAAATACTGTAATTTTATTACATTTTCTTCAGATGGTAGTATAGTGTAATAATAGTAATAATATGGTATAATAATAATAATAAAATACAATACTTTTATTATATTCTATTATAACAACAATACTACAATATAATGTGCAACATAATTTTATTGTAACAGTAATTGAATTAAACAATAAGTACAATCATAATTTCTTTATTGAAATTAATAATACAGTCTTTAGGGGTGCTGAGTCCGTACAGCAAAAAATAAAAGTTTGTCAACGACTTTTTTTTCTCCCATAAATACTATAATTTTATTATACTCTATTATAACAGCAATATTATAATATAATGTGTAACATAATTTTATTGTAACAGTAATTGAATTAAACAATAAGTACAATCATAATTTCTTTATTAAAATTAATAATACAGTCTAGGGGTGCTGAGTTCGTAAAACAATAAGTACAATCATAATTTCTTTATTGAAATTAATAATACAGTCTTTAGGGGTCCTGAGTCCGTACAGCAAAAAATAAGTTTGTCAACGACTTTTTTTCTCCCATAAATACTATAATTTTATTATACTCTATTATAACAGCAATATTATAATATAATGTATAACATAATTTTATTGTAACAGTAATTGAATTAAACAATAAGTACAATCATAATTTCTTTATTAAAATTAATAATACAGTCTAGGGGTGCTGAGTTCGT
>JAPYYW010001540.1:0-28036 GCA_030522545.1 Cremastinae sp. A BG-2022a
AAAATTTCACGTCAATCCATCGTCGATAGGTCGATTCCTATAGAATTTCATACTCTGCATTGCCATCTGGTCACGATGAGTTAAAATAAAGTAGCCTATTTTCAAATCGACATTGAAAACTGTCTCTATGACAAATTTCATTCAAATCCTTGCAAAAGTTTTTGCGTTATCGAGTAACAAACAAACAAATTTACTTTCACATTTATAATATTAGTTAGGATTATGAAATTCTTGGATTGGTCATGTAAAACATAGTAACCAATTATTGAAAAAAAACAGAAAAATATAAGTTGATAGTTTTCAGTTTATGGTAAAATGTACAAGGTATAATCTTAATTTATTTAACCGTAAAGAATATCAACTTTTTTTCGTTTTCATTTATTTTTAGTCAAACTCGATATATATACTTGAAAAATATAATGACCTGAATTGATAACGATTACGATGAATAAAAAATTTCATCAAAAACGTCACTTCGATTATCTGCTTCAATTTTTTAAATATCGACGATTATATTTTTCTCTTATTTCCGTATAATCCTCGACAGGAAAGCATTAAAATTCTCATCTTCCTGGTGGCTGCGGATATCTCTCGCAGCAGACGATTCTCCGAGCTCCTCCTTACGACGAAATTCTATTGCGGAAGGTGGAATATAAATTTGGCGTATATGCACGCGTATCTCGCCGACTGGGAGCTCTGTCCCTCTCGTCTTATATTTACGCCGGTCGTTATCCCGGAACTCCCCACGGTCCGATTAATATTAGCTCTCGTACATTCCTCCGCACAAATACGAGCATGCATTGACGAAATGTACACATATATGCATGAAATAATCCAGCGCAGGATTGTGGATGCAACGCCAGCTCGGACCGGCAGAACGACTGCGTTCCCGGAGTTATTTTGCCGAATTAACGTTCCCGCGTTTCCACTGCTCTCCCTGCTGCTCTCGCGAAACGGTTATGACGCTTGCACCGCAAAATATCGAGGAAGAACCGGGTCCGTGTGTCTGCCGCTATCAGCCGAAGATAAAGAACTCCAGTGAACATAAATTCTGCGAAAATATTTCCCGCGAGTGAAAAAAAGTCTCTCAAAGATAATATAAAAGAGTGGGTTGTAAATTAATAAGTCGTAAAGTTCGCTACCGGCGAAACGGGCCACTCGGTATATAGGATCGTCGCGAAGCTCCTTTTGTCGGCGAAATCGTTTTTTTTTCCTCCGGGGAACGAGGACGAGGGGGCGATTGGCAATGAATCGTGGGTGTCACGCGGCGCGCCCAGGGGAATATGTACGTATATGTAGATGCGCGAGAAGGTAGTCGCGGAGATAGAAAAGGACGAAACGAGCGGGGAGAGAAATAAAGTGGAAAAGGTGTCCGTGTAGAGCTCGGATGAAGCTATCGGAGCGAGGACAGCTGCTTTCTTGCACAGCGCGGTGCTGCGTCGAAAGTCGACGAACTAGTAGGGCGCGAAAGAGGTGAAAGGCGCGAGGGCGAAGACGCGCGTTCGTTCACTCTGCGTGAAATGGGTTAGTAAGCCTCGGATAACGAGGCCGTCGTGCCTCTTCGAGCACGCGCTGGAGCCCCAGAATTAATGTTTCAACTGTCAGCGCTCGAGAAAAAAAAAGCCGAAAAACGGATGAAAAAAGCGAATGTTCTTTTTCTTTTCCTCAATCCCTCGCGTAATCCTTCCTAATACCTCCGCTCAATTGGTTCTGTTTGGCAATAAGAAGCGCACTCGAGAACGTTTCATCGCTGCATCCTCGCGCGATTCGCAGTTTCGGGGCTCGTTAAATTTTTTTACGACGAATTATTTTTCATCGACGGATGAGAGCCCTTGTAATTGGAAGCGAGGAAAAATCCGCGGTGGATGAAAAAAAAAAGGAGGACAATAATTTCTTCTTTTTTAACGCTTGTCCTCCCGCTGTCTCGCTCGCGAATCGACCGGCTGATGGGAGATTGAGAAGAGCTTCGGGAAATATAGGAGGGGGGGTCGTGGTGGTGGTAAAGGGGGCAGGGGATAATTTACTGCTTCGCGGGTTCGCGTTACGTGCGCTCATACGCGCCTATTATAAGCCGAGCTTAAATTTACTTCCTCGACTAGTGCGTGTGCGGGGCCGTGGCGAAACGTTGTAGAAATGAGAGGAACGAGTACCTCGCATGAGAGGACTTTCGAAGAGGGTTCGAGGAATAGATAGAGAGAGAGAGAGAAGGATATCTCATCCTGTCGTAAAGGAACTATATCGCTGCATACTGCACTGACGTTGAGCTCGTAAAGATACATTTATACTCCGGGCACATCACTACTCCGCGGTGGATGTACACGACGCCAGGCACTCGCCTAAGAACCGTCAGCATAATCTCTCCCTGAGATCCTTTTACGATGCCGCACGACTTAGTACTTCGGGCACGATGGCATGGCCGCCTTCACCGAGAACACAGGGAATTCGCCGATCTTGAAGAAACGAGGAGAGCGCACGGAATTTTCTTGCTCTCCGGGAAACTGCTCAATTTTACCTCGAAACAATCCATATCTTATCTTCTTCCGGGAAAATAACTCGATGTCATCCGTATGTATAATCCTAAGTTCGTCTTTGAAGAAACATTCATTTTTAAATTACCATTTATGAACGCGCGGTATTTATTTTTCACAAAGAAGAATAACTTGCCATTAAGAAACGAAACCATTACGAAATAGCAAAAGGAACAGAAAAATTATTTCGATAGAAAGGGTCTTTATTGTGTGAAAAGCGATAGAAAAATTTGAAACATTTGCGAATTTATTTTTCACATGGAAAAATAATATTCGTTGCGTTCTTATTATTTTTCACACGACGAGCGATGTTTTTTTTAAATATTTATTGCTCGTGTCAAGGATTAAGTCCAAAGGAGCTGTTCATTAGATTGGTACGAAGCCAAACAGAATAAACATAAATCAGTCTGTCCGTGGAATTATCTGCGGTGGTCGCCACCAGGATCGATCCTGGTCGTAAGACGAATCTCCGAGGAATCTTCTCTCGTGTATTATACGTATCCATAGATCAAGCACACAGAGGGCGAACGGTGTACGGGCTCGAGCAGTGTACAAACACGTGACCGAATCGGAAGCTCGTGTACGTCGAGAAGATCGGGCAGGCACGAATATACTATATGCGTGACCACGATGGAGTCAACATTGACGCAAGCCTCTCGGCATACGTTACGGTGATTATGGCTGTAATAACACCAGTTCCCTTACCTCCTTCCCCTTTCTTGTTTCCCATCCTTTGAACCTTCAATCTTGTTACATGCATTGGCACTCCACTGTCCCCTGGTCTATGTACAATCTATTCCAAGACGCAATATTCAAGACATTCATTTATAAAAGTATCAGAATTTTGATCAACATCGTAAAACAAATAATTTCTTTACTGTTTAATTGTCTATAAATACTTTACTATTAAAAAATCACTTTCTTGATTTTTTTTTCACCACTTATTCATCCTTGTCCGATTAATTTCAAAAAAAATTTCGTAGAAATTGTACAAAAAATTTTTGTTCACTCTGAGACCTTCAATCGAGCTTTGTTTAAACATTTCAAATACGTTCTTTCTTTCAAGCAAACTGACTTTTTGAAGAACAGTACAAGAATACAAAATCAAAATCGATATGTTTTATAACAAATTGAAATGATTATCAACATTAAAAAGATTATTACCAAAAAATAAATTAAGATTCTTTTTAAATGATTTTACGCGTTAGATACTGGATTCTCTCCAGTGCGCTTGATATAGACAGCCATTATTTTTTTTTGTTTTTTTTTAAACGTATTTTCTTTTCGAATTGAACACCTTACATGGAACTATCATTTTTTGATAATAACAAAGTTTTATTAAATATATAAATTACCTACGACTATAACTCATTTTACTCATACAGACACGACATGCCTCAGTTCATTATAGTGGTTCCTGACATTCATTTCTCTATCTCTCTTACTCCCTCTTTTACTCTCGTTATCCTTGTAAGTTCTCATTGAGACGGACTTGCACTCGTGTTCTATGAAAAGCCGAGGACGAGTAAGCTCGAGGGCGATGAGGAATAATCCAAGGTTGTTTCTCGAAGATTCTCTCCAGTGCGCATGTTAAAATAGGCAAGCCCCGTTCCCTTGCTTCGTGTAATCTGGACTTGACGTGACAAGAAACCCATCAGACAGTCTCCGCGCTCCAAACTACTTCAGGACCTATTATCACCGGAAATACGTAATTTATTATGCACCAGATTCATCCTACTTTTTATTTCACACCCTGAATAACCCAATCAACGCGAGTATAGTTTCATAATTAAACAATTTTTTAATGAATATTTATTTTTATTTTTATAATAATATGAATTCTATACTATTCGTGGCTCTTGTTTTTTTTAGGGTGATAATTCATTATTGTTGGAAGTTGTTATTATTTTCCAAATTAATTAATTTTATGTTTTTAAGTTTTTTTTCAAAAATAACACTATTTTAATAATAGGCAGTCAAAGTTTAAGGAAAATCATTTTTAAATAAAATTAGTTGAAAATTGGAACTGGTATTTTGCATTCCTTACAGTTTTCAAAATATCATTTCATAGTAAGCACATGTATTTGTAATTTAAAAAAATTTCCATTAATTTTGTAGTTTGTATACTTTGTACACATCAGGTTTAAAAATGTATGGCTAAACAGTTTATGATTTTTATTTTCTATGTATAAACAAAGATTTTAATACTAAAAATTAATCATTCATTCGTCCATAATTATACAATTGTTGAATGGAGATTAAAATGATGAAATTTTTATTAAAAGTTAATAATTTTTGTTTTTACGGAATTTTTTAATCAATTATCAACACGTTTTTATCAATCTTCGTTTAATTTAGATCGAAATTTCGATTATATCCTTTCGATGTAGCATTGATATAATAGCAGTAACAAAGATATCGCGTATTGTGGATAAAGTTAGATTTAGCGTAATAGCGTGACGAGCCCAAGGGAACGCTTCGAAAGATTTTTAATCGCGATAAAATGCCGATAAAGTACCCGATAGTTGGTGAATCTCGAACAGGTCGAGAAGGCCCGGCTCTCGAAAGGAAGGCGAAGGGAGGGTCTCGCGTGATTCGCGCTCCCAAATCGTCGACGAGCCAGAAAAAGAGATAACTAATTTCAGGTCAAGGCCGCCAAGTGTTCCACTTTCTGCCGAAGAATAGCTTAAAAAGGCGAGCTGCAAGTATTTTCGTCTGCAGCCAAAAATTCAAAAATAATTCCAAAGATTTCGATGTTTTTTCGCGAAAATAAAAAAAATTTGAAAAATAAAAAGTCGAAGAACGTTCGTATTTCGCCATATAAGTCGTCGAGCGATACGATAGAATGAAAAATCGGCTCACGGAAAAATGGTTCAAGTGGACTTTCAGGGGTAGATGGTTTTCTCGCTCTGATCGGGTTTCCAGGAGAGTTCTACTTTATACTGACGGATGGTATACATGTATATAAAAAAGTATAAGAAGTTCGTAAATAATTCACTGGAAATAAGATCGGAATAAGGTCGAGCGTCTGTTCGATATCGAAGCTCCGAGACGACGACGTCGTCGTCGTCGTCGTCGTCGTCGTCCCTAATACTCCGAGGCGGATGTTGGAGAGAAAGGCGAGCGACATCATCGTCTCGGTGGGATTATATCCCGGTTCGAGAGAGATATTCCGGCAGGTTCGGGAACCGTCGCGGAAAAAAAACGTACTTTTCTCTCTCCCAGGTGGTTTTCCCTTTGGCCCCGCTCCGCGCCGCCTTCGAGTCGAAGCGAGACACCGAAACGACCGGGAAAGAAAATACGCGCTTTCGCTCAACGCCCAAGAGAACCCCGCTATACGTCCGCTCTGAGTGCTTCTCGCCATCCCGTACAATTCTCGGATTAGCCCCGGAAAACGCCGATTTTCTAGGGCAACCTGCGATCTCGGACGAACTAAAAACCTCCACTCCACTTTCCGACAACTTTCAATCAATTCTATAGAATTCACAATTTCTTTGCCACACAGTTATGAATTATAATTCATCATTTTCAAACATTTTTATGCTGTCCAAATCAATGAAAAATATTTATATTTTTCTATCTGAATTAACATTAAATTTTGTATTCGAAGTAAAAATTTATTATATTTTGCGAATCAGTAACTATAATGATAACAGCACTCTCAACTATATTTTTCTTTTGAAATTTAATCCATTTTTTTCATTCTTATAAAAAATATAACTTTTTACAAAGAATATTTCTCATGCGAATATATATATGCGCAAAGGGAATATTTTTTTATGTATATTTTGTATTTTATAGTCTGGCGCAAACTTGTTCGAACTATATCGTAAGAAAGAGCCTTTTTGTGAGAGAGAGAGAGAGAGAGAGAGAGAAAGAGTCTTTGGACGATAGCCCGCAATGTGGGCCACCTCGAGTGTCTACTTTGGCTCACGCTCTCCCCGTAGTGTCGTCGAGTGGCAACTCTCCATTTCCCTATGCTTTATCACCAAGCCCGCAAACGCCGTGGCTAGGGAATAAAGAAAAGAAAAAATTCGCCGAACAGCAACTCCCCTCTCGGTACTTTGAGCCCGCGAGCTTTCAACTTTCACCGTGTGCGAGCGGCCAAGTCGCGGAAATACTGACAAGTAGTACGAGACCGTTTTAGTCAGACCTGACCGCAAGAAACTCAACCGAACAATTTGCTCGTTCATCTTTTTATTTTCTTTCGCTTCGACCCTTGTTTTACATCCCTTTACATTTTACAAGCACCAATTTAATTTTATTTCAATATATATTTTTTAAGAAATAGTTTGTATTAAACGTTAAAAAACATTTTACCTAATTTTTTATTTATCTGATGAACACAATTTTATCTTATTAACAAACAGATAAAAATAAAGGATGAAGATGCGAAGAGGGAGAAAAATGAAAATGAATTCGAGCGTTTATCACGTTTCCGTGAAGGAAGGATTTCCTTCGAGAGCGCCGAGTGGCGAAACTTATCGCGCGGCCTCGTTGGGTGTCCACGGTGCGCTGTTTAGGATGAAGCTACGTCCACCATTGTTTTCAACTCACTTTTCTGTGGGATGGTCGTGAGAGAGGCGAGATACTCCGAGGAAGAATGAACGAAAATAAAGAGAGATAGAGAGAAATAAAGAAGACGGTGTGTGGGTGAGCAAGGGACAAGGGGCGGAAAGGGAGGGGGCTGGTGGTGGTGGTGGTGGAGTAGCCGCGAGCGAGAGAAAATGGAAGATAATTCTTCCCGTTGAGAAAGACAACAATGCCATGACAATGCCACCTCGTTATTGCATTCATTTGTTTCCGTACTCTCCGTGTCCACGGGGCTCTCGCCCAGCAGTCTACCTTTCTTACTTTTATCCATTTTATGCCTCGTCTCTCCGTCTCCATCTTCTTCGTTATTTCCTCACTCGTTCGCAACGTTCCCCGTCTCGCCCCGCGAAGCTCGCTTCTCGCCCGGCACAAAAACTCTCCCCGTGCACCTTGACAACTTTTTACACCGCACGTGCCACATTCCCCTGATTTATTTTTCCTCGAGCAAAATGTAAGAGGATTAGTTCGCGCGTAAATAGAGGAAGAGACAATGCGCTCCACACCTTTTTATTTTTTTATTTTTTATTTTTTCTACAAATTTATCTCGACCGTGGTGATCCGGGAAAACATTGTCACCTTCTCCCTTCTCTTCTTCCCCCCCCCCTCCACCCACCACTCCTCCTCCTCCTTCTTCTGCGATTCGGGAGAACAAAATAAAAATATACGGGAATTCGGATGAGAGAACGCTTACGCGCAGAAGAATTTTTATCCAATCGCGATGTTATAAAATACGAATAAAAAGTTGGATCGAGTTTTGATATTTTTCCTTCCGATCTTCCCGCTCACCTCTCGCGAGCTTTTTATATTTTGTCAGGAAGGATTTTTATCTCATTCCCGCGAGCTTCTGCCGGCGTGTCGGACGAGCGGGGCTGGCATAAAATAAAACCGAGAAGCGTTCGCGGGTAACGTATCGAGAGATTTTTCGTTTTGCCGAAAATGTCGCGGTTATAAGACTTAAAAGAAAAAAAAGAGAGAGAGAGAGAGAGGGAGAGAGAATGAAAGCAGGAAAAGAGTATAGTGACGAATTTTCGCGTATGCTCAAAATTTTTTATTCCTTCTCTATATTTTGTTCGTTTTTTTTTTATTTCTCACCGTTCTCTTTCGTGCGTTTAACTTTTTTGCACCCTTTATTTTCTTGCCTGTGTCAGGCGTTATAAAATGCTGTCATATCGCGCTCAACGTTTTTACAGCCTCATTCGAAAAAAATTCTAGGCGCCCTCGTTACTTTCACGCATTCACTTGGGTGGGTGCCGATGGCGCTTTCTTTTGAGGATCGCCCTGGCAGTGAGAGCGGCGTAACGCGAATTTGATGCTCCGATGTGTGCACGTGAGAGAGAGAGGTGAGCAGGATTTGAAGCAACTTTTCTCGTAAAAGCTTCATTCGAGGATATTCCAGTAAATGACAAGACGAGATGTGTGCCAGCGTTTGAAAAATTCTCTTGAAGATTCGCGCTTGGACGAATCCTCGCTCGACTTCTGATGTATATTTGAATTCTTCGCCGCCTTTTTTTCCCCTCTCCTCTCTTTGCACGTAACGCACGTCGGGGCGCATTTCCTATCTCTTTACAATGCGCTCCGAAAAAGGGAATGAGAAATACGCTGGAAATTCAACACATTGTTCGCATCAGCCCGCCCTTTTTTTCCTTCATATTCGTTATGCAAAAACGTGTCGATGAGCTCCCTTCTTTTTTCACTCTCCTCCCTTGTTCCACCTTCGCCATCTTCTCTTTTTCCTTCGTACATCGGGGACGAAACGTAAAACTTTCACGCCCGCGTCCGAAGCGTAAAATTTTTTACACAATTTTTTTCTCAGATGAAAACCGCACCGTCATCCTCGCCGTTTTCCTCGATATTTCTTCGAATGAGAAAGAAAATATACGTAGAGGTCGGGACTAAATTCGCGCGGATTCCAAGAGCTCAGGAAAAAGATGAAGCAGGTGGAGAGCCGGTGGGATGAGACGACGCTCCGATGTCGTGAAGTGAAAAAACGACGTGATGCACGAGCGCCTCGCGGAATTGAAATGTCGCGCGGCGTGGAAAAAATCGTGCGCCGATATAATCGACTCTCGATGGCATATAATAACTTTCGTACGAGATAAAACGAATAAATGAGAGATAAAATGAGAATCGTAAAAAAAAAATGATAAAAGACGAAAAAATAAAGTATTGAAAAAGAGAATAGAGGACGAGAACGAAATAAAAAATACTCGTAAAAGAGAGACTCTTTATAAATTGAAAGAGCAAAAAGATCTCCCATGTGGGAAGAGAGCACGGCGAAAAATCTTGGCAGAATTATTTTTTAATTGAACAAAGTAGATTATGAAAAAAAAAGAGATGAGAAAAGAAAATATGAAAAAATACTTTGAAAAAATAGAGTCAGTGGTAAGAAAGCCATCAGACCGAGCTCGCGTTCTCTCGCGGTTTAATTAAGAGTTTAATTTAACCGTGCGGAGAGTGTGTGTGTGTGTATGACGAGAGAGAGAAAGGCGGATGCTGAACGATGGAAGATCGGTATACGTATATATACATCCGCGTATATGGAATCACGCTTGGAGAAGGCGCAGCAGCGTCGGCAGAAGCGCGATGAATAATTTATACAGCGTACCTTTCCTTTCCTCATCTGTAACAACATGTGCAATTATATATACCCACACGTACGTAAACAATCCACACGTACGGACTGTGCGTAGAATAATCGCGCCGGGGCATGAAGGAAGCCCGGCCGAGGGACGACGAGTGTGAGAATACGCCACGGGAGCGTTAAGTAGCAGGTGTTGTGAAGTGAATTTGCGCTGTTTATCCAGTCCCGAGACAAGCTCTCACCCTTCGCTCACCCGTACACATTTTCCATTCAACCGACTATTTCAACGCCATATATTCCCCGCGCCTTAATATATATTTTTTCGGATGCATTAAACATTTATTCGCTTCCTTTCCGACACTTTTCATATCCCCTACCAAGATTATTTCAATGAATTTTTAGCTACGTTTCGCACCGTGGCTACGAAATTTCGTCGGAGTTCCAAAATACATGCTTTTACATTTAAAAAAGTACTCGTCGATGTCATTTTTTTGTGGGTTAAAATTTGTGTATGATAAATGAAAAATGGGTCGCGCTTTTTTGCGTGATTATAATTTTCGCGTGGAAAAAGTACAAATTTATTATCGCGGTTGATGTTTCGCGCGGTATATACTATGCTAATGAAGACCTCATCCGTGGAACGCGACCTCGCGCCTTCCTCTCTCTCGTCGAGTCGTCGTCTCGGGCGCGAGGGAAACGTCATCTCGCGGCGCTCCTCGACGTTCCAGATTTTCGGTACGCCTGCACAAACCAAGAGAATACGTCGTTTCTGCGTGTTGTCTCAATCTTCCATTCCTTTCCTTCCCATTTTCCTGGCGGCTCTCTCAACCCCGACGTCGCACACTCCATACACCGCGCCGGTGAAAGCCTCTGATTCGCGAACTGACACACCCGTTGACGAGGCTCGGCTCTGAAACTTACAAGACAAGACAATCAGTGTTCCTCCGAGTGCGCCATGAATTTATCTCGTACGATTGCACCCGACGAAAGCCCGATATGAATTTCACTCAACGACAAACAAATAAATCGAACGACTATTTTTTTCTACACGACAGCGCGGGCAACAGTAAATTTTTTTAAAAATTTAACTGCAATTTTTGCACCACCATTTTTTTTTATCGTAATGTCTTGGCTTGATATAATTTCAAAGTGTCGTTTGGTCACTACAATATTTTTACTATATACCATTTTTTACCGTAGCCTTTTATGATGTACTAAAAAAAATTGATGAAACATTCTTTTTTTGCGAAATGGATTTTTTTAATGCAGAAACTCGCTATGTCTGTATCGATAAATAATGAGAAGCGTGTATGTAGAAACTTCGTTCGCCGCGACCATAAAATATGAAGTACAACACGGCAAACCCGACTCTCGCTCTCCCGTACCCAAAACACGAAGGGCCGTATAGCTCGGAAACAAAATGAGCCAGTGCTGTGCTCGATTCGAGCACGGCCGTGGCCATTACCGAGAGACAATGCTGTTTTTAACAATGCACGAAGAGCTTCGCTTTCGCGTCCTTCTCACTCATGATACCGCACCGAAACGAGAGAGAACTCGGAGCCTGTCGACGTTCGCTCTATACCGCCTTTTTCCCCTGCTTCGCCATCCCTTGAGCGAGAAAATTTCTGGCCCTTGGGTGTGAATCAAACGAACGAGAGAATTGTAAATGACTATAGAATATACAAATATCTTCTTCCAGCATTAAAGTGGCAGTGCTGTTATAAGAGTTGTTGATGAATATATTTAAATAATATGTGTCATAATATCATTTGATCATTTGAATGAGAAATTTAATATCAAACTTTGGAATTTTGTCAGGAAGCCTGATAGCGGAATAAATAATACATTTTTATCGAATTACCAAAATAATTTACTATTAAATATAACTTTAATAAGAATAGTTTTCACCGACTTTTTTGTAAGTTATTAAAAATTTATTAAAATTGACGCTGGTTATCAAGATAAATGTATACTTGTCCAAAAATTTTCAATATAAGTAGAAAAACCTAGTCGACGATGACAGAGTCAATTATATTTGGAATTTAAATTATAATTACAAATTTTTCCCACACTTTCTTTCATTATTGACAATATTTATAAGAATAGATGGCTTAGAATGCGTTGAGTAATCAAAAAAATGTTCCTCATAATTAATTGATATGACAGTCAATTGACTATTGAGTAGCAATACAACTTCTAACAATCATGAGTTCTTATATTTTTAAGAAAAAAATTAATTAATACAGAAACGATATTAATCACTTTTTAGATTAATTCGTATAATATGTCAAAAATTCTGAGAAATGATGGGAAATGAAATAAATTCGTTCTCTCTGAATTTAGTGACTCACGAAGGACCGACTCGCGATTTTCAAGAACAATTCATCTCGGTGAATTTTCTTGTTTTATTTTTGGATTGTTTTCTCAACAGGGAGGAAAGAGGAATAAAAAGAGTGTTTTGTGCAATTCGAGGTGCGTCGTTCCGAGTTAGGTGATATTCCCAGAAGGACACCTGCGAATATAGAGATAAACCGAGTATACAAGCGTGTAGAAGTCGTATATGTAAAAAAGTATAAAAGAATCGAAAACAGAGAAAGACAGAAAAAATAGAAAAAAAGTATGGGAGAGTGATGTAACGTTATTGGCCGTAAATCATGCGTCCTCTGGAACAGTTTTCTCTTCTGGTGATACAGAGAACGGAGTTTTGATTGAATGCCTATGTATACCTCCCTAAAATATATACACATGCACCCCCATACTGAAATAAAAAAGAAAAAAGAAAACGAAGAAACAAGAGGAAAAAATAAACATATATCGTGAGCCACAAAAACTTCTGACACTCTCGACAAATGTACAAAATAAATGACATAATGAAAATGTAATATTCATGAAAAAAAAAAATTGACAAACATCCTGAAATGCTGAATGTACGGGTGTGTAGAATTTCAGAGAGAATCTGTATACGAGAGAAGGTTCTTAGAGACGAAGGGTTAGGCTCTTCTCAAATGAGAAACTATATGGAAGAGAGGAACAAGAGACAGGACGTAATTTCGGAGAGTTGCGGTCGTTTTGCCGGCCATTGTTCCAACAAATCTGTTTGCGTCTCTTTCTCTCATTCTCTCTCGAACATGCATGAAGAAGCTGGGCCTCGGTATATATAGGACGGTTTCTCATTTCTAATTCCTCGAGGCTCCTGACCTTAATTGCCCAACCAATTACGCGAGGATCCATCGGCCGTTCTTAGCGGTTTACTTATACCCCATATACCCATTCCGGGCGTACATACCATAAATGCAATAATAGGAAAACCGCCGGCACGTAGAAACTCCCAAGAAGCTTTCGCTAATATTCCCTGATTTTTGTACACTGCGCACTTCGGACGCCGCCGCGCGCGTTCTCAACTTCGTTGCGATTCTTTTCTCTCGCGAGAGGCAATTCCCAAAATTCAATCGACGCGCGATACTCTACTTTCGATTGAAAATAAAAATATGTTTTTTCATAACGAGCCAATCTTTCACGCGCGGCAAATGTTCTCCGCTCCTGTGCTCGCCCGCTCGAAATTCGTATTCAGAGTCGCGTGACAGCGAGAATGAAATATTTCCAACGATTTTCCTGAGAAATCCGACAGCTACGTTTTTTTTTATTCTTTCTCTCTTTTTCATAGCAGACGAATCAGCGAATTCAGTCACATCTCGCAGTTTCAAGAAAATCAATCATGAAGTATTGCTGATACGCGCGAGAGTCCTTTCCAGGGATCCATCTCGGTGATTTTTTTTTCTCCTCCGCATTTTTTGCCTCGTCCTACGTACACCGCTCTCTCCGTGGAATCAATATAGAGGAGAGACGCGCTCACGTATATAGCGAGCGAGAGAGGCGAGAAAGCGGCACGCCCGGGGAACGGAGATGGAGAAAAAGCGCCGAGAGAAAATATATCGCCGCTGGAGAACGTGCGCGACACGCGCGCTGCAGCGCCGGCGGGGGGAGAAACGGGCCAACAACAGAGGCAATTGGAACAACAGAAAAACAAATCACGCGCCCTCTCGCTGAAAACTTGAGCGCGGCGCGAGTTATCGGAAGTGCCTTCTCGCTCCTTTCCGCATCGAAACGTTATACCGCGTAATATACACACCGGTCTCCCATTTCTTTTCCTCCCTCTCTCTCTCTCTCTCTCTCTCTCTCTCTCTCTGCTCACTCTCTCAATAAGCAGATTTTGTTTCTCTTTCCTTTTTTTTTTCAAAAACTTTGCAAACTCGAGCGTCACGAAATTATTCATATTTCCGTCTGGTAAGTCGCCACTCGTGAAAATTTTTCTCCCGAGGTTTCCCGTTCCGCTCTCTTCTCTTCCCCCCCGGCGGCGCAACGGGCGCGCGTTTCATTTGGAAGTTATAAATTTTCCGTGAACGCGGATATAGAGAGGAGATTGTACTTTGGAAAGACGATATCCGGTCGGCGTGCGCGCGCGGTGTGTGTGCTTTCCCGTCAACGTAACTTGGGCCGGCAGCTCTCGAAAAGCGGCTGCTGCGGTGACACTCGATTTCGTGATATTCTGCCGACCGGCAACGATAGCAGGCCATCCAAACTTCTCTGTACACCGATCAAAGGTGCCAACTTTTGCCACTGTTTGCAATTGCGAGCAGATTGTCGTCTCGGAATCAGCGAAATTTTGGTTATCGTGCGCCGCTCTTCAACCCCCGTGCCTCATCTCACTATATAAAAAATTAATATTTTCTCAGAGACGGAATTAATAATTTTACTACGTTTAACTTTCTTTTTTCTTAAGGTAGGAGTCGCGTGACAGTCTATTCAATAGTAAGTAAAGTAATAGTAAAGAATAGAGAGAGTTGTAATTTTCGGTTTGCAACCTTTTTTTCTTTACAACAAATTTTGTGGCATTTGCAAAAGTAAAACTCCGAATCTATTATCGATCAGGCTAAACATTTTTTTTACATTTCTAAAGTAATTTTTACATTATACATTTTTTATTTAGCCCAACTGTGAGTAGAGCCCCACTTCCAAACATTTATCAAATTTTTAATTAAAAGTTTCAAATAAAAATATACTACATAGCTTAAATTCTTCTAATTTTTCGTTGCTTTTATATAGACCATATTTATCACATTTTTACACCAAAAATGAAAAAAAAAACATTATAATTTTATTTTCGAATGAAAAGCAGAGAAACTTGCCATTTTTCGTTCGACAAATATTTAATCTGACGAAGATCTTTTTTACGTAGTCGAGAATGGAGCATTAAGTAAATTGGCGAGCGGTGGATGTCGAATTTCATGAGAGTCAGACAAACGTATTAAAGTGCGAAGGTTCGTGAGGTCGGTGATATGGGCGAAGGGCGGTGAGGAGTGCCGGGAGGGGGTTGAGCTGCGGTCGTAGGATATTGAGGATCTCACTTGGGCGAACGGGAAGGATCCGGCGCGATCGGGGGTAACTGCATCGTGGGCGCTGCAGCATCCGCTGCCCTTCGCAATTTGGTTCGCCTCATCCCTTGGAACGCCCCTCTCCTTTTAGCCCGCCGTGATCGTTGTTCCATGAAATTGGACGTCATTCGCGTATACCGAATATAACTCGCCGTGTATTGCGTATAGCGATTTCGCAATTCGGTCCAGCATATTACTCGAGCTCGAGAGCGAATATATACCATATTAGCGTATTTCGTTCAGCTCTGTGGATAGATCCCGACGTATATAAAGCTCGATGGAGATCCTTTCCCCTTCACCGCCGGGATAACCCAACGAGAAAATGAGGAAATATCCCCATAAGCATTCCTACCGTTTATTTCTCGTTTCACGCCAGACATATACTTACACACCCGTCTTTTTATCAAATTTCCTTCAAATTTTGTCTACCCCCCGTTACATATTATATCTGCTTCTTTTTCGTTAACGATCTCAACGAGTTCACTAGATCTTGTCCATAAAACCAAAAGCTTTTTGAACAATTTTTTACCAATTTTTTACATCTTGGGCCAGAAACGGAAAGACACGTATAAAAAAATGTAAAAAATTGTATTTGGAGTCAAAGAGAAGATACTCATCGTTTTTCCATGAAAGAAAAATTTCACCAGCTCGCTGTGTCAAACGCTTTTGCTTTTACATTAAACAAGCTAAACGAATTTACTCAATAATCTTATTATTCTCCATCATTTGAAGCTTTTAACTATTAGTTGCCAATTTGTTTTATCGTACCGAAAGCGAAAGACGCGAATCTAAAAATCTGCAAGATATAATTGATTTTGTAGTCAAAGGGAAGAAATTTTTTCACATGCGAAAGAAAAATTCGAGCGGCTGAAAACTTTCATCAGCTTTGTCAAACACGCTTCTTTTTTTACAGACACAAAAGCTTTGAACAATTATGTGCAAATTTATTCTGGTCTGAAAAGCAAAAACATGAATCTGATAAATTTCAAATATAAATTTTATACCCGCACGAAGGATATATTTATCTGTGGAATAAAAAAAAATGGTTACTTGTACTTTTTTTCTTCGCATCTCGAATCCTCGGTCAAGGAGCTCAGCATCAAATTCGCCGGATTTTCTTTCGTCAATAAAGCTTTCCACAATTTTTCGCCAATTTTTTTTATATCATCTCGGAAGTGAAAGCGCAAATCTGAAAATTTTCAAAATTGATTTTGCGGTCACATGCACGGAAGACATTTTTCCACGGAATAAAGGGGAATTGTTATTCGCAGTCTTCTTTATCCGAGTGTGCCTTCGGTGTTGCATTCCTGAATAAATATATTTATAGAGGGGAGAGGTTGTCAGTGTGACATCCTCCGCTCGCTCGTTCAATCGTTCGATCTCATCTCGGGGGTTCCTGGTCGTGTCTCTCGATCCTCGTCCCAGCGCGTAGTCGCAGCTGTTGCTCGCCCGGGCCGTTGTCGTCGAGAAAAGTGCACCGAGCTATATACGTACACGCGAGCGCAACAATATGGGGAATCTCGCATGAAATAAAAATTTCAGCAACTATCGTTCCAAAGCTCTTTTTTTTCCAAAAGCGATAAAAAAAATTCGATCAAAATTGAAGTTTGAGAATGGTGGCGCAGCGACTCTGATGTTTCCTCCACAAATATCGAGAGAGGCTCTGGAAAAAAATGTCAAAAATAATCCCGTATCGAACAGCTCGTATCCGTACGAGGGGAAGACAATTTCAGAGGTCTTGTCCAGACGTGGGTAGCTGTGCAAAAAAGATTGAAAGAGTCTCCGGTCCCGATCGAGAGACAATTTTGTCTTTCGATTCTTCTCCGTACTTCGTGTAATCCTTCTTCCCTCAAATACGTTATTTTGTGTTTTCCTCTCTCCGCGATATTACATCAAATTCCGAGGTGAAAATATTATTTTAAAAAACAATAACGAATCAATTTTACGAATTGATATCACATTTTTTTATTTTGGAAATCAATGTGTCGCTTTTCGCGATAAAATTGACGAGAGAAATAAGCTCTGTTGTAGAAATCACGAAATTTCAAAGAGATCCGACACATTGAATTCTCACCACTCTTCGTGGCTCATTCTTCTCCCCGGGAGTTGCATCTCATTTATATTTTACGCGCAGACATCACAACGAAGTGGAAGTGAGATCTCGTTCCGCTTGTGATTCGTAGAGATTTCTAAAAAGGATGAGGAAGTTTCGCTCGCTCTTCCTCCTCGATTGTTCGCAACTCGAACCGCAAAACTCCTCGGCGTCTCCGCTCCGATGCTCTCATTAAATAATTCTCTCGTTATTACGCCGGGGCGATAATAATATCGTGCGAGAGGGATGCAAGGAAGGAGAAACCGATGAGACGAGGCGCACAAAACAGTCCTCGCATTTCGTCCGCTCGTTCTCGCTATTTATCGCGTTCGCTGCATTTCCAATTTTTTTCTTTTTCTCCGCGCTATCTCTTCAATGTTTATTCATTGAGCTACAGACACCTCCGTGCAGTCATTGACACACTTCCGCTCTAATTAGAATCGATCGAGTCGCCTCGAGTGTCGATACCGAGGCAATTTGAATTTTTCAATTAATAAAATTTTTCAAAAACTTATCAATACACCGTCACGATTGATACCGCTGTGTAATTCGATCCGTAAAAAAAAATTCGAGCCGCAGGCATATTTTTTTCATCAATGTATTCCAGAAGTGCCAATTACATTTTTTTCGTATATATGTATCAAAATATATATATATATATATATATATATATATATATATATTTTCGGGTTGAACTCGGCGGAAAAAGAGCCAACGACGATTCAAAACTTGTTCCTACCAGCATGATGAGCAGAAACGAACCCGCATTTTTTTCCGTAATTCGAAGATGGCAATTTCGAATAAACAGACAGCGCCGTGAACGTCGCTTTGTTCTTACATCCATTGAGCCCTCGTTTCTATATCACGTTTGATAAAAGGAACGATTCTCCATCCTCGTCTCTTTATCTCAGCGACGCCTCCACCCCCGCCATTTTCTCCTGCACGCTTTTTTTTCCTTTGCGAGAGGTGGAATACGAGCGGTCCCGGTGTCTTTTCCTGCATCTCCGCTTCAACGTGGAAATTTTAAACGAGAAACGTTACTCAATCTCGCCAGGCACAACACAGAACTGCGAAGCGCAAGAAAAGGTCCCTCTCGTACTTTGAGTTTCCTTCCTCGTTATCCCAAAATGCTTTTCCTCTGCTCTATTTTTCCCTCGTTCTCTCTTCCGATTCCCTCTCGCGCTCTCGTAGCCCTCTTTTTCCTGCATTTGTGTATCCTCTATATCGCTCATCCCGAGTGATCACCGACCGAAACGGTTCAGGCTCTTTGCAGGGATAAAGAGAAGAGGACGAGGGCGGGGTGCACGTCACTCTGTAGAATTATCATCTGGGCTGGAAAAATTCACGGAAAATCTTGAAAATGATTCTGAAGTTAAGGAAACTGTAAAATATCAAAGTACATCGTCAATGAAAAGACTATATATATTCTAAAATTACAATTTATTCAAGGAGATTGAAATTAAGAGGAAACTTTATTTATTTTATTTTTTTTCATTCGAACTTTGTACAAATTTCTTTACAGTTCACTATAAAACATGTTCATTTAATAAGTTGGAAGAATTTATGAAATATCTTGAAAATGACTCTATAAAGTTAAAGAAAGAGTAAAACGCCAAAGTACATAGTCTATACAAACACGATCCTGAAGTTACAATCAAAAAGGAGATTGAAATCAAGAGGTAGCTTTGTTTATACAATTTTTTTTTCATTCGAACTTTGTACGACTTTCTTCATCGTTCACTTTGAAGAATTATCATTTAAGCTGGAAAAATTTACAAAAAGTGTAAAAAGTAATTTTTTAAATATATTATAGGCCAAACGTTTCATTGATGAACAGGGATGGGCGAAGCTCGATACTTTTGTAAGAAATGAAAATTTTTCAATAGGTGATGATTCTGGTGCAATAAACATGATCCATTGAAAAATTGTCATTTCTCATGCAGGAAAGTATTGAGCTTTGCCCATCCCTGTTGGTGAAAACGTCGATTTTTAATCCCGTGAAATTAGCAAGTAACACCACTCAACATATTTTACCAAACACACTGGTGTTATTATTTTACACTATTTCCTTTTACCACTCACACAATTTGATTACCACTGCAAAATTTTTTACAGTGTATAAATAACGAATGATTCGAGAATGACGCTACAACGAGAAAACTTTTCCTCCTTAATGACTTTATGTCAATTTTTTTTTAATGTATACATAAATATAGTCACGCGAAGGCACTCTCCAAGGATAATGCAAAAGTATGTCGAGACGTGTGCCCAAGTGTGTGCACACAGTCTGATTTCGAAGTAACCAAGACCATTCTAAAGCGCTATACACGACGAACATATCGGCGCGGTTTTCGCCAGCCCTGCGGAGCGTACTTGTATATTTGTATGCGATACACTCGGTACCACCCGGTGCGATAGCGCTCGTCCCTCTCTCCCGAGCTCCTGGTTGAATATTGAACGTTATATACAAACACAAAAATACAAATACACACATTCGCGACTACAAGGTGTCCTGAAAAAATATATTCCGACCCCCTAACTTAAAAACTTATAAAAATAAATCAATTTTTCCGTAAAAAAAAAAGAATTATTCGAATTGAAGAAACGATTTTTTTTTAACTAGCATCACTATTTTTTGTAAATGAATAGTGTACTTTGTGTTTTATTTAAGGGTCGTTTCGAGGTAGTGTTTTTGACACCCTGTAGGCGCGTAAACGACGAGGGACGGGAGAAGTTCGAACGAAGGGGTTACTTGGCGAGAGCGAGAGCTTCATTTCGGGGGGGAATGTGTCGGAGGGTGCCGCTCGTTGTCCTGGCACGCCAGCATTCGAAAATCAAGACCGCGCGGCCTTCGTTTGTTTGCCGTTTTATCCAGAGTTGGTCTCCTTGCGTACGGAATTTCTCTCTTTCTCTCTCTTACAGTGAGATCGAAAAATAAGTGCAAGGAGCAACAATAAGCTACGAACGACACACTGCCGCGGAGAGCTGGAAACGCCGGGGATCTGTGGAGCGGGGGGCGGATCGTTTTCCGCGAGGACAGCTTCGAAGGAGAAAACGCGACTCCGGCGAAGTTAGTCAGGATAGCAGAGAGAGGGGTTAGCGTTCGGGGAGCATTTCGGAATAAGAGAAATCTTCTCAAAGCCCGTGCCAGGTATACAAATTTGTTGCTTTGACTCGACAGTTTCGTCCGCTTTTGCATTTTCCAATGGCCGTTGCCCGTCCCCGCGCCCGCTCTCGCCACCGAAACTTTCATCCCGAGTAATGCGGTCAATGCTGGTAGCCCCGAAGGAGCGCACGCGGCATCGTAGCCCAACCTGCACCTGTGGGAGAGAGAAGAAGAGTGAAAGAGAGAGAGAGAGAGAGAATATCCCACGGATGTTTTCGTTTCCGTGAGCTTTACGAGCTTTTTCATACAAACTCGCGATCCCCCGACGTACACACGTACACCCGACGTATTAATATTTATAAGCTCGTACCCGAGAGTACAAGCTGTGCAATCGTGCCAAAAAGGAGAAAAAAGAAAAAAAAATAAGCACTCGCCTACTTTTATTCCGAAATGGATTCAACGATTGTTTAGGATTTGAGCTGGAATATGGAATTTCATTCTCAAAACGGAAACATAAATTGTCCATTTACAGTTTTTGTTTTTTTTTCTCATTCTCTTTTATTTTCCTATATATATCCTTTATTTTTTATACTTTATTTCTTTTTCGGATTCTGATTATTTTCGCTGTATATACGATTCTGCTTGATGTATCGCTGACCTATAAATATGTCGTAACGCAGCGCGGGAATATGGAACACACTGATGAATAATTGATGCGAAATCGTTAGTGGGTTCCGTGATATCGATGAAATAAAATATATATCCTTAGCCATAAAGCGGGCGTGTTATAGGTCGAATCGGCTACGCTCGGTTGCCTCCGAAAGCGGCTTTCCGAAAAGCAAGAAGAGCAAAAATAAGGAAGAATAAAAGAGAGAGGAAATAAAGAAGCGCATAATGCTTACCGTGCCTTGGCATTTCAAATTATCGTGACGGTAAAAAGCGAGCACAGTATATACCTACGGGAAAACACTTCCGGTATTCGTCCTTCTTTCTTTATCTCTTATTTTTCTCACTCTTCTCGTTAAGAAGTCACGCTCAAGTAAAAAATCATAGATGAGCTGAATTTTTTATCTTCTTCTCTTAAATCATGCATTTTTTTTCAAGTAATAACGTTTATAATTTTAGAAAATTAAATAATAAGTTTTATCTTTTACTTTGATAAGACAGTATGGTGAATTTTGCTACATAAATATACTGATTTTTTTTACAGAAATAATATATATTTAGTTTTATAATATAATTATAACATAGTTATCACTTTACGGTGTAAAATTTCTGATAATCGCGTTTTCTCACAGTAATTCTATAGTTCGTGAACGAAAGGTTTTAAGAAATGTTAATTTGAGAAAAAATAATAAATAAATAAAAATTAATTACTGTAAAAGACATTATCATGTTTATGTGCTTTATCACATACATTATTGTATGTTTACAAATTTAAAAATTTTTATCGAATATAAATTTATTATTATAGCTTCCCAAGAATATTCACAAAAGATGTTTTTAAATATCGCAAAGAAATATCGATTTTTCTAAAACGATGATTGAGCATGAGTCATCAAGGAACGAAAAATTTTTTTTAAAGTATACATATAGAGCAGGGAAAAGTTATTGGGTCAACGCCCCCGCGGCCCTGAACCTTTCATGGCCTTTCGCTCGCGCGTCGTGCCTAAATATTTTTCTCTCCCTTCCGAACGAGAGTTGAAAAATCTGAGAAAAAGTCCGAGAAGTTTTCTCCCCTCGAAGAGTCATTTTTCACTCCTCTCGCCATTTCTTTTTTTTTTCAACATCTTGAACAGAGCTCTCTTTTCGCGGGGCGTTCACGGCCGGCAGCGAGCTCGAGAGCGTTTGATCACCGCGGGCGAGCGTCTCACGGTATAAAGCTGCCCGGGTAGTCCAGGAGCATGCACGATCGGGAGAGCGAAAAGCACTCCTGGAGGCGCAGTTTGCGGGACGAGAGGACGAACGCCGCTAACCCCGCGAGAACCACAACTCAATTCTCAAGCATTTCGCTTGATTTACGGAATCGAGCCGGTCCTCCGGTGTAACTTCCAACTCCCAGCTCTCTCCGAGCCTCGGAACCAGCACACTCTAACCCCCATTTTTTTTTATTTTCTCCCTCCCATTTTTCTCTCCCTTCCACTATTTTTCCCCGTTGGAAAAAAAAGAGAGAGATTGAGCTACAGAGAAATCCTGACCTCAAATTCCGAATCCCAAATTCCGTCTCCGCGAGCTATCGCGACAATTTTTTCAATTGAAAGAGTTAAAAGTCATCAAGTCCGCGACCACTTTTGTGAACTTTTTCGTCGGGCTCGGAGAACGTATGGAAATGTCGGGAATAAAGGAGCCCTGGGAATACCGAGAACCGTGGCAATATACATGTCAATGTTTCCTCACTCATACACGTCGACTTCTTGTTTTTGCACATTTTTCCTGTGACCTACATTTTTTTCCAACCTCGGGAAAAAGGGACTGAAGGCTTTTTACCAACGCACATATGATGTTTCGCGTCAACATCCACTTTAATAACTTCACCTGAAAAAGTACTACATCCAAGAAATATTTTTAAAATACTGTAAATATAAAAAATAATTCACTAATTTGTACATATACAAAAGATGCACAATTATATTTTATGAATATGTTCTATGAATTATATTCTATGAATATAATATTTTTATTTTACGTCTATTTGACAACACCAGATTTCATAAAATAAAAATAATATGCTGATAAAGCTTTTATTTTTTTGTACTTCAATAATAATTTTATAAAATAAAATCATGTAAATGGTTTAATACATTAACTATTATATACGAACAATGTAAATATTATAATTATTCAAATTATATTAATTATTCACAAGTGAATATTATCCATGAATGACTAAGAACATTGGAATTTTTGAATTTCGATCGATACAAAGTTTTGTAGGAGAATGAGTATCGCAAACACTTTAAAAAAGTTTACATGATATTGGATATATATATATTTTTTTATATTTTGCATTTCATTTTTTGTTTAAAAAATTTAAGACTGTATACAATTTTTAAGAATTACTTTTTACAATGACAATCGTCATCACTTTTCATACATCGTTTTGAAGATGTTGTTTAAAAATAGGTAAAACTAAAAAAAATGTAGACCATATTTTTAATTTTGGATTCAACATTCTTAAAAAATATTATGAAGAACGCTTTCGTGAAGAAAATGTGTATCGCGAAGCCTAGAAACTCGCGATAGCTTTCAACGAGACTTGAAACTGTTATACTGAAAACGTCTCCGATATCTACACCGAGATAGACCCGGGAGACGAGACGTTTGGATCTAAAATAGAAGAACGTTTTGAATATACATCTTGTTCGGTGTGTTTACTTGTCCCATGCAGCAATACTCGAGTTACAGTATATTGGCAAATACAGAACGATATATATATATTATTCGCGATACGCGGTGTATTCCATCGTTACGCGATGTCTCATACTCGATGACTTTTGCACGGGTTCTCTTGTACGTTTGTACACACTCGGCGCGTCCTCCGCTATTCGTCTTTTTGCGGTTACGAGTGCTTTCTCTACTTTCACGAAATAGAAAACCTTCGATAAAAATAACTTTAAAAGTGTACAAGTATCGCTGTTTTTTATCATTACATAAATATTATTCTTTGGAAAATAGCACAAAATATGACTGAAAAAATTGTTAATGTTTTGGAATTTTTTCTAATTACAAAAATAGCTTTGAAGGGGGTTGTGATATGAAAATTGAGATCAGCGCGGATGTCATTTGCGCTTGCGAGAGGTCAAGATATCTCCGCTTCTCATTGGAGCGTATTTTTTTTCAAATCCTCTCTTTCACAAGGTTTCGCTGACCCTTTGAGGAAATTCCACAGAGAGAGTTGAGGAATGTTTTTGAATAAGTTCCATTCGTCGTGGAAAAGTTTCCCGTCGCTTTTTTACAATTTTTTGTTTGTTAACGAGGCCGAAGCGAGCCCTCGCGCAATTTTGGCGTACGGCGGTGTAATTATGGTGCAGGCTCGTTAGAAAATACGTAATATCGCAGTTTCGCGAATAAAATGCATCTGCATGCAAAGATATTTTCCAAACGATCGTCGGGGAGATCGTGGAGGAAGCTTTTGAAGTCACGTTAAAGTTGACTGCGAGCCAATTTTACTCGACATATATACGGAACTTGATTGGATCTTATTATTATTATTATTATTATTATTATTATTATTATTATTATTATTATTATTATTATTGTACTTACTATATAGAGAGCAACTTTGGAGACTGTGGAGACACGAAACGACACAAGTTTATTTTCTATGTTCAATCTCTTCGTAACTATACGTCTCTGATGCATTTTTACAGTGTACAACTGCTCAACTTCAAAAAAGATAACCGTATGGAATAAAAAAAGTTTCAAAAATATATTTGCTGAATAGAATGCCTGCTTAAAAAAGTTACAGTTACTTTTATTCAAAGGGCAATTGAAGATATATAAAATGTTTTTTTTTATTTGTATTTTTTTGAAAATCATAGAAAAAGAGAGAATCTCGACTGTACGTGAATTTTGCATATAATTTAGTGAAACAGCGAGGGTCATTCGCGTTTCAATGTGCCGAGAATATTGATCAAACGGTAAGAAGAATTTCCGTAATTCATGGAAGAGCGTGGAGGCTCGTTCCCGTTTGACTCGTGCTCGGCCTCCGCGAATATGAATACATAAATGCACGACTGCACATAAACGTCGGCGCATCCGATGAAGAAACTTCGATGGAAATATATAATGTTTATGAGCCTGGAATATGGACGAGCATTTGCGAATGTGATCGCAGAGACCGAACGTTCCAATTAGCCGCAAAAGGGGGGGGGAGCCTCGGTTAACCGCGTGCATCGATTGCTCGACGTCCGTCTGACAAATAACTGACCGATACTACTAGGAATCTCCCATTTTCTCCATGAATTATTTCATCAGCATCAAATCTTTATTTTCTCAAATTATCACCATTATTTTTATCTTCGTTCACTATTTATTTCTCTTTACCGCTGAGGATTTTATTCTCCAATTTGATACTTTATTTCGATGCGCAAAAACAAATGGAATATATTTCAAATTTCAAAATGATATATTTCTCATTTTACTCTAAACACGTACCTCTTCTATTTTTTCAATATAAATATACAAAATGTTTATTTTTTGTACATTTTATTCTTAATAATAATTTTAGATGATATTTTTTGCAATATATTGAAGGTTTGAGTCTTACTTTGGAACAAAACAGATAAAAGTGTGTTTTGAAAAGTTCGGAGTTGCAATAAAACGCTTATTGGTCGAAGCTTTATGCATAATGAATCGAGATTATTGGGAATATCGAGGGTAAGTGTCACAGTCTATAAATGATTGACCTGGTAAGCGCATGAAGCAAAAGCCAATATTATTATCAGGTACGCTGGCTCCTCGGTCGCGTTTGACTTGGCCCACTGTGACGTTGCATCTCGGCAAACCCTCCGGGCTAACGTTTGATAACGAACCTCTGAGGCGATAAACTATCGTGACGTCATGTTTGCCATCGAGTATATGTTCTCTCGAGTCGCTCCGGGCGCCAGAAAATCTTTGGCTTTCCGCCGAAAGTCTCTCTAATTACAAACGATTTTTCATTCTCGATAGGAATAATTCAAATTTATACAGTACATACGCATAAGTAAAATTTATTCAGTAGATTTTTAAATATCATACAATTATTTTTAATAACTCTTTCTTTTTCCCATCAATTTTACAAATTCCTGTAAACGTGACGAACATTTTTCAAGATTTTATTGGCGCATCGATCACGAAAAAGCGAATTCTTGATTTTTTTATTTTTCGATACGAGAAAAAAATGTTGTCAAGAATTCGTCGTTCGATTTTATGAAAACGTGAAAAACGTGACGAACGCATTTTTGCGGATCAATTATGAAAAATCCGTAGTCGGCCGAAATTGATGACTTCGGTGAGCCTGAGAGTATATATGAGAACGGGAGGAGCAGAGGTTTCGTGTCGCGCCGGCTCTCGGCACACGTATACGCGTTTGCCGACTCGCGCGGAGGAGGATCGTTAGAGGTTATCTGTGAAATGTGCCTTGTTAACTTTGACGTGTCCGGAGCTAAAGTCGCTGCGTCAGACACGCCGGTAACTACCTTCTCCTGGGCTTTCAAGCCATTCACCGAGAACGGCTGAGAGAAGGGGGCGAGAAGGGGGAAGGGGGGATCGTGGCAATTCTTCTCTCTCCCTCTCGCGCTCATTCTACCCCATTACTTTTCGTGCGATCTCCGCTCCATGGCTCTAGCGTGGGCGGCATTATACGAAAATCCGAAAAGAATGAAAGAGTGGAGAGGAAGAAAAAAAAATGGGTGGCTGCACGCGGAGAGTTCAACAGCTTTTATAGTCACCTCAGCCGTCCCTGACGAACGGGAAATTCTCGTAAAGAGAGCCTGGAACAGATATAAATAATAATAACAACAAATAGATGTATATACAACAAGAATAAGAATGAAGAGAGTAAGAGATTCGACGTATCAGCTGTTTCCGATCGATCCCGTCTCGTCTAGACGATTCGGCACTAATGCGACGTAGCTTTGACTGTAATTTCGTGTTTATGCCGTTCCATAATTCGAAATACGTTTTATATACACAGGGGAACCGGATGAACTTCCGTGGGGTTACGATTACGGGGCTCGCGATACGTAAATACCGAGCGCGCGCGTACGCGAGAGTTACGAGCTTCGAGGAAGAGTGAAACGGGGGAGAAGATACGCGAGGGCGAAAAAAAATTGTATGAAATGAGAGACGATCGGTGCAGGACGCGCCGGGTGAAGGATAAAACGCGAGGTGAAAATAGAGCGAGGCGGGACGAAGAAATAAAGTATAAATATGCGGTGTCGGAGCGCATTGCCGGCGATGTTTTCGGAGTTTTCGCCCGCGAGAGAAGCGTTTCGAAATGACGAAGCATGTGTCAGCAGTTAAGCGGACAAATTGCAAATCGAAATGTTTTACGCTCTCTGGCAATGAAAGAAGGGAATAACCTTCGAGCCGGTGTATATTTGTGTATTGCGGGGCTTGCCGCGACGAGGGACGTAACTTCGCGGGGCTGAGAATAACGCTCGCGTCCTCTCGCGCCAGTCAGCGCAACACCGGGATCGACGTTATACTCTCCGGGTGGTAAACACCAGTTCGATTACGCTCCTGGCCATAAATTCGCTCCGGATTCGAAAGCGTGCAAATACCTGTGATTCCCTCTGATACAAAGGCCCACGTGCATGCTATGTGTACACAAACACCTCTCGCAACTCCGATGAAATCGGCAAATCACAATGAGATGAGACTCTCCCGAATGATTCTAATCTCTGTACAAGATTATACGTATTTTCTGCCTCATTCGAGCCACCGATTGGCGAGGAAAGAAAAAGAACTGAAGCGAACGTGGAGTATAAATTCTCCTCTACAGGTTCGTTTTTTTTCAGTTTTTTCCAATAATTTTTTTTTCTTCTTTAAATAATTTAAAAGGTTCACTCAATAAGAAATTTACTGTGGAATATAGTCAAGGTATATGGTTGAAAAATTGTCGCATATCTATATTAAAAAAGACATGAGGCCTCTAATCGATTCATCGGAATAGAGCGTGTATTATGCGGAGCGCATTGACTTTTGGCTAATCTCTACTCA
>JAPYYW010001541.1:0-28034 GCA_030522545.1 Cremastinae sp. A BG-2022a
ATGAATTCTTCAATTTCGCTCCAAATAATTAACATTTTCGTTATCTACGGGAAATTTCCGATCGAATAGGCTCTTAAAATCGAAAAAAAAAAATTTCAAGAATTTTAGTCAGTTACCCTGGGTCTCATGGACCTATGAAAATTTCAATTAGCGATATATTTTCTTTCTCTTGACGAAATTAGCTTTATAGGGCGCTCCGCATAATACACGCTCTATTCCGATGAATTGATTAGAGGCCTCATGTCTTTTTTAATATAGATTGTTGTTCTAAAACAATTCATATGATGTAGACAATAATTGAAGAATTATTTGAGAAATTTTTTCAAGGACTCTCTGCGTCCATATTATATTAGATTTTTTGGGAAAAAGATATAGAGCCATCCAGGGTAAAACGAGGAAACAAGACTGGCAGTCAAAACGAGAAAACATAGGCGTCTGTGAGCAACGACATTAATATGCATCGTGGGCGCAGCGGTGTCCTCGGCGCGGGTTTACAAGAATTTGCATAAGACGCGTGTACATCAGGCCGCGAACGGAGAGAGAAACACGAGCGGTCGGGTGAGGGCTCGCGGATTTCCGTTGCCGGAGAAATACGAGAGGGAAAATCGGGAGGACGATAAATCCAACGTTGAACGATCGGAGAATCGCGTACACGCGTACATCTCAATTAATTGACGAGCGCCACCCTCGGGAGCTTTCGTGTCCTATTAGCTCGGGGTTTACGGAGCTCAATGCCGGCCCGGGTAAGGACGTAACAGGGAGTACGCGGGAAGACAGCGACGTACGGCGGTTGGGCTGTATAGAAACGGAGCGCAGATAAAGCACGACGTATAAGACGAGAGCTAGGGTATAGAAAGGTCTGTAAAGACGCAACGGCGCGTCATGGAACGTAGACTCGCGAACTCGACCATTTCGGATGTGTTCTCAGCACCCCTCTCTCTCTCTCTCTCTTTCTCTCTTTCTCTCTCTCTCTCTTTATACGTATATATATATACATCTAAGGAGCATGCACATAAATGCAATGTCGTTAATTGTAGTGCCGTGTGCGCCTTGCGATCTCTCGCGTCTTTGTTTTAGTTGGTTACCTCCCCTAAGTTTGCTCGAGTTTCGGCTTTGCATGGCAACAGCATCAGCCTCGTCGACGCAACGAATAGCACGAACGAGAGAGTCTCTAGCCAGCCAACGGTAAATTCGGAACTCGGAGACGCGACGAGGGCGCTCAAAGGGACGTGCGACTCGGCGAATTCGGTCTCGCCGTGCTCGTCCCAGCCGACGAGTCTCAGCCGGGCGGCGAGCCTCTGCGGCGCAAGTTCCGGCTACGAGTCCGCGACGACGCGCGCGAGCCACTTGGGACCGCACTACGCCGAGCACAATATGCCCAGAACGAATTCGCCGGAACTCAAATACAATACGCTTAAACCACTGCGGAGGAGAAAACACAAGCAGGCGCACTCGAGGTTTTACTCGCTGAGACTCTGTCGAAAACATTCCGAGGCCGCCGCCGCCGCCGCGCTTACATCCGATAATCGGGCCTCGCTTTCGTCCAGGCGGAATTATCAGCTGTACGCGATTCCCATCGTAAAGAGCTGTCCCCACAGGGCGAACCTGGCAAATCCCCTGACGAGCAGCAACAGCACGATCGCGACGACGCTGCGATCGACGCCGGAAGGCACGCCGACCTCCAGCCTTGGACGCTCCAAAACCTCGAGTCCGTTGCCGACTCCGCCACCAACGCCGCCTCCAACGCCGCCCGAATCCCCGTCCGGGAGATCGTCGATCAGAAAGGCCGGTTCCGCTCCTCGAGCGACCGACCCCGGTACGAAGATTCCGCCGATACCAGCACCTAGATCCAAAAATTCTGATCCCTCGCGACACACTTACCAAAACGTTCCTCCCCCCGTGTTTCCAACGAGAAACAAGCAAACTCGATTCACCGCGTCATCTTCGTCATCGCCATCAACCGCCACCAGACACAAGGTTTGTCCTACACTAATGATCCATTAACTCGCACGACACACACACACACGCTAACGTTCTCCCATGTCTTCGCGACGCCGTTCGAAGCTCCAAAAGGCTCCGGATAAATTTTTAATCTAGCCCCGGAGGACCAGGGGAATATATCCTTTATCCTCCGGTCGAAGATTTAAAAAAAGCCAATCAAAAAGCTCGCACGGTCTTGCTCTCCGATACGAAGCGCATACAGCCGTCAATCAATTCAAGAGGATATTTTCGTTCAAAGTTCGAGTATATTCAGTACTTATTCTTTTTCGCTTTTGACATTTGACACGTAACTCTTTATCGAATAATGAAGATAAAAATTGCACAGTCACGTTTTTTGTCATACATGTCAGACGAAATTTCGAGTAATAAGGTTTTATTTGACACGTATAATGGAAAAAATCGATAAGATAAAAACGCTATTGAAATTATGTCAAAAAATTGGATCAAGAGTTGAAATGAAATAGAAAATATATTAGGAAACAACTTTTGTTATTTGATGAAGCAATTGAGAGAGAAAGTTCTTTAAAGCTCGAATATAATGAAAAAATAGCTACCAATAAAAGAAACTTTGAAAAAGCAACATGGGTTGTTAACACGGGTATAGAGCACTTGACAATACTTTTGAAACAAAAGTGCGCGACGTATCAGATTTTTCGAACTTTGGACTACGATATCTTCACAAACTTTCGACATATCTGTACATTCTCTCGACTCGCACTTTTCTCTCCGTTTCTTCCCTCTCTGTGATCTTTTCTTTAATCTTTTTTCAAATCTGATAGTAATAAAACGAAAAAAAAGTTGTCCAAGAGAAGAAGTAGAGCGAGAGAGGGAGTAAGAGAGAGAGAGCGAGAGTAATTTTGTAACAAGAACGGCTGGAGGCTGTGATGAGTTTTAATCGGAAAAAAATAACATATCTTTGCCTCGATTCCTGCTAAGCTGGATCCGGGCATCTACGTAGCAACCGCCCTTGTGCATGTCGGTCGCGGATCAAGTAAGTTTTTCCATCGTTCGAATTCGCCCAGTCATCGCCATCGCGCATCTTGCTTATTCTATATATATACGAAACATTCCCTCTTTTATGTAATATATATAATGTAAATGTATGTAAATACACACCAAGATCCATGAACGCACGCGTTTGATGAAACGCATGTAGATAGTGTAATAAAGTCATATCGATGTATAATCATATGCGTATGTATATATTCATATGTATATATATTTGATTAGAAAATAAAAATGAGCCACGCGGCACGTTCGGAATATATAATATCCTGCTGGATCCGAGGAAAAACGAGCAATATCCCTATAACGAGCCAGGGCTTCCATCCTCGAAAGTACTAACAATACCTGTTACAGTCGAACAACCTCTACAACCTGTCCAACTATCAAGAATACTACCAACAGCACCAGAAGCAGCAGCACCAGCACTACCAGATTCAGCATCAGCAGGAGATGCAGCAATACGGAAATTACAATACGGTAGGAACGGGATTGCCGAGCGCGAGTCTGAGCCAACTGACGTTGCCTCTGACGAGGAGCCTGTACCATTCGTCCGTAGTGAGTCCATTGGAGACTTCGTTTATGCCGGTCCACGCGCAAAACCAGAGCAGCGCCGGAGGCAGGCAGCATCAGTTATTTGGGAGCGCGACGAGTCATCCTCAAAATCGGAGCGAGGACGCTCGCGGATACGTCGGAGGTAACGAAAACCGGAGCGGGAGCAACAGTCCGCCGTTGTCGCTGATCCACGGTGCTTCGGACCTCGAGCTTTCGAGTTACGCCCTGGATCACCAGCTGCAGCACTCGTCGCGTCGCTCCGCCTCGAACCAGCAGCTCCAGCACGGCTCGCGTCGCAACGAGAGGAGAAAATATCCTCGGAAGCAGCACAGCGGTGACAGGAAGAGCAAGCACCGGAGTCGAGCGAGCGCGGACAATCGTCTGCGAGGTGGTGGAGGACTCGCCGTCGAGACGAGCGATCTACTCGGCTCGGTCGGCATCCCGGACGCCATGTCGGACCCTCGTCGCACCGCGAGCGACGCGAACTCGACCGCGAGCCTAAAGTACAACCATCAGCAGTATCGTCAGGATCTTGGCATTCCGGAGAGTTACAAGATCTCTTATCCTCACTACTACGAGGACGCGATAAGCGAGGCGAACACCGGGCCTCAGTGGGACCGTCGAACGAACCAGTACGTCCCGTCCACCTCGCCGGCGCATCTTCCCGGCAGTCTCCACTGCAACGATCTCATAAGCAGCACGAAGATGTCATCGGGCAAGTCCAAGAGATCGTCCGGGGTCTACCCGCGGCCGGAGCAACCGAGCCACGGGATTTCGGGTCGGGCCAACAGCCAATCACCGCCCGCGAGCCTCTGTCCCGCCACGGGCCCCCTTCCGAGCGACGTCACGTCGAACAACTCCGCCAACTCGGGCCTGATCGATGTTACGACCTCCGGGGCGACGGTCGTTGCCGCTAACGCTCCTGCTACTAACAGCACGTCGTCGTCTTCGTCCGCTACTACCCTATCCGCAGCTTCCTCCAATCCCCCGAGTACCCACTACGCCGAGCTACACTTTCGCGACGTTGGTCGGGAGATCGACGTTTGAAGGTAGGACACACTCCCATAGAAGCCTGATGTGTAGATGTAGAAATTCATCTTCCAAGCGACGAATTAAATATATCATGCAGCCTGAGGAATTTTATTCCCTCGATTATTGTTATTTTTCCTGGCCACGTTTATATCGACGAGTCCTATATAATGACAGAAGGATATTCACGTGCGCGCGAACGTGCGTAGATCCCCTCAAATCTGGCAGCTTGTACACAGCGCCGGTTGTTATATCTCAGCTCCGATACGCCTGTATCCGTAACTAAGCAAATATGGTTGATCTCTCCATCGGTTATTAGTAGAGAAGAGACGGGGTTGGTTGTAGATCCTTGTACAGCGATTTGCAACCTCTCTGTGTGCACACTCATCACGCATGGTTATGGAGCGTACACTCCGGAGATCATGTGCCCGTAATCGGGCTCTCTTGTTCTCCGTCCATACATCTCTCGATTCCATTTGCCCCTCGACGCAAATCCGACGCGATCCCAGATAGCGTTGTATCACCATTGAGAATCCGTGTAAAGAATATGGCACACGCGTTCCTCCGGAGATAAGGCACATCTTCCTCGACCCTGTCAATTTCCGTCCGAGTTTCACCGCAGCCTCTGATTATAATTTACAGAGCTGCGAGTCGCTCATTGCTCCGTCGGAATGATTTTCCGGCTGCACTTTCCGAGTCGAGGAGCGTTTCGGTAATGCATCTTTCATACGTGCGTCGAGAGCGACTCGGCCAACGCGGACTTGCTCTTCGCGTTAAATTCACCCGTGTGTCTTGGTGTGTTATATTCGCGTACAATAAATATACTTACATCACGGCGCGAACGGACACGGGAGCATCTGCAACCATTTTGCAACAAACGCTTCGTTGGACTTTTGCACTTCCGGCAACTTCCGCTCCCTTGGGAACCAAGATCTCCGACGTTTCCTCCACTTTCGCGCGTCTCGGCTCTCCTTCGCTGCTCTTGCCGTGTTTAGCGTCCGTGCATGACGGCCCACGAGGCGGAAACCTCCACGATTCGGCCAAGAAGCCTCTCGCACTTGCTCCCTGCTTCAGCTTCCGCTTTCGATAGCCCCCCCGTCCGGTCCGCAACGAAGACTCTCGGAACTCCTTGTCCGCCCGCATCGTGCTTTGAAGCTCGGATTTTCCTTCATACTGACGAGACATATCGTACAGGTAGACTCGGCGCCGAACAATTTCGAAAATACGAGGATCCGATCTCAGAGCGGACATTGCGAACGTATTTTCCCTACACGCTTGCACGTGACTCTGCAAGTCGAACGCAATATGTCAGCAGCAAACTCGGAAGCTTTTAGCCCGGAGCTCCTTTTTCCGCACAATCGCTTATATTCGATGGAAAAAGTTTCATTTCAGTCATCTCTCTTCGTACAAAGCACGACGAGTCGTCCGTCATATTGATTTATTCTATTCAGCTGCTAGACAAAGCTTAAACGACCAGCCGATTATTGGTAGGAATTTTGATTTTTTTTAAATTTGTCATTTCGTCAATGTTTAAACGTTCACTACTTCAAATATCCATAAACGATTTTCTGCTTTTTATAAACGTTTTTGTAGATTTTACCTGATTCTCCGAGTTTTTCAAAAATACGTATCTCTATGTTGTGAGTGGAAGGAATGAAAATCCTTGATATAATCCTTCTGATGATATCAGAAATATAAATATATTCATACAACGTGTTTCTGCTTTTTCTAAACGTTTTTGTAGATTTTACCTGATTCTCCGAGTTTTTCAAAAATACATATCTTGATGTAATGAGCGGAAGGAATGAAAATCCTTGATATAATCATTCTGATGATATCAGAAATATAAATATATTCATAAAACGTTTTTCTGCTTTTTATAAACGTTTTTGTAGATTTTACCTGATTCTCCGATTTTTTCAAAAATAGATATCTCGATGTTGTGAGTGGAAGGAATGAAAATCCTTGATATAATCATTCTGATGATATCAGAAATATAAATATATTCATAAAACGTTTTTCTGCTTTTTCTAAACGTTTTTTGTAGATTTTACCTGATTCTTCGATTTTTTAAAAAATACATATCTCGATGTAATGAGTGGAAAAGGAATGAAAATCCTTGATATAATGATTCTGATGATCTGTCATCAATGAATTATCGCTCGTAGCTCATTAACGTATCGAATGAAGGATCAAGACGCATGATTTGATAGATTAGAGTCGATTCGGGTAGAGCATTGACTGTGTACGATATTACTGGAGCTCCGTTTATCCGAGATTTAATCCTGTTCGTGGCAAACGTCCTAACGCTATCAATGACGCATTGTGCACAAATTTGTACATAGCGAGATAGATGGAGGGAGAAGCCGTTCGAAACTGGGACTTTCGGTTAAAGTTGGAAGCCATTGAATTCCGTGCCAGAAACCGTAGCAATATCATAATGATTCAAGTGCGCGGAACCCTTTCTCCTTTATTAAGTTTCTTCCGGACCCTCAAGTCTGTCATCCTCTGCGGAGTACACGATTGTTTGGCGAGCTCTATGCAAATATATTCCCCATCGCGGCGTTGCATTATTTTCTCTTATTTGCCATCGTCGATGTACAACGCCGGGTTGAATTGTTGCGCGAATTCTCCGATCCGGGTTGCCCGTTCCGGCGGAGGGATCGCCCGACCATCAGCGAAACCCCTAATTCACCGTCCAAGCTATTGCGATGTCTTCCAGTAATCGCCTTTGCACAAAATCATACCAAGCCATTTGTCTCGTTCCAAAACTTCCTTCATCCGCTCAATTTACATTTCTCTATTCTACCTATCTTTTTTTCGTAGGGTTCTATGTGGAGTAAGAGCGACACGTATATTTACTAGAAAGAGGAACAAAAGCGAAGAGAATCTGCATCTGACGAAGAAATAGGTATATAACGACGAAACGGATGATATGTTTGGACGTATAAATGTTTTTTTTTCTCCTTCACACGCGACCGGTACAATTTTCCCGCTGGATTTTTCTTTACTGGGGTAAGGTCGTCCAATGTGTGTGATCGATTCGTCCGCGATGCATCCAAGGCATTTGTATGATTTTAAATGATGCATCGGCTCGTGAGCATTGTACGACCTTACTCGATCTATTATCGAGCCCGCTGTGTCACGCTGCTCTAGTGAAATGTTTTGGCTTTCGTTTTCCCATGCAGTCCGTATAGCGATCTGCTTATCACCACGAGTATCAGTTTCTTGGATCGATGTCGTGCTTCGACCCCCGGCCCGTAATTACTGCAAATTTGGCCGCCCCCTGACAACCCTCCGTTCTCGCGCGACTTATCGTCATTTATTTACGCCAATAATTCCCGCAATTAGCAGCACTCTCGAAATCTGACGAAAAGTCAGTAAATCTGAGAAAAGTCGTTATTTTTTTTTGCACGAGAGTAAAAAGTCTGTATCGATCTGTCTTTGACGTAATTGGAGAATATATCGAGAAGCTCGAGACGGGACGATATATATATATATTTTTCAGCCGAAAAACTAGCAAGACGTTGGAGTCGTCTCACGAGACGCGGAGACGCCGATCGAAAGCCATCAAAATTTTATCCCACACCGATCTCTCTCTCTCTCTTTTGTAAAAAGAATTTTCCTCGACGCACGATATATGCACCGAACACGCTCCATTGTAAAAATAACCAAGGACCGTGGCACTTTGAACTTTCGACTGGCGGATCGAGAGAAATTTTTCGAATTTACTGTCAGAGACACGATCCATATTGTACATAAATGACATAACGAACGGACAGCGCTTCTGTTTCTGGCGTGTACCGCTCACAAAACGATGCATATATAGCTTCGAGTGCGATCAAACAAGATAGTCGCTTTTCATTGCGCATCAAAGCCACTAACACACGCAAAAAAAAAATCGTAACCCGAGCTTGCGTATTGGTGAGATCTTGAGAGGGATCTTTACGACCGAATAAAATCCTCTTCGTATCAATTTTTTTTTGGCAAATAGCGCGCGCGCGGAGAGCGGAAATATTGCGATGTAAAATAAGGGACGAAGAGAGAGAGAGTGAGATAAAATAATTTGTGTTTTTTTTTTGACACAGCCGTTCAAGCCGGAATTCTCGGATCTGGACTACGCGGACGTGGATTACAGATCTTACGGGCCAATAAACTACAAAGCTGCGAGCATAGCACTCCTGCAAACGCGTAAGCAGCCCCAGCAGTCGGAGCGAAGGCCTCAGATGTACGGAGCGCCGGAGGACAACGAGGAACTGCTCTAACCCCCCGCGCGCGCATCGCGTTTCACTTCATCGAGGCGGACGCGCGCGAATCTCGCACACGGCTACCATTCACCATGAATATCATCATAAATCACGTCTAAATCCTCCGCAAAGAAATTTTGGTACTCCGAGTGTTTATTTACGCATGTCCGAGCCAGACGAGAACGGTAAACCCTATTATACATATATTATACGATGTACATTAATCGCCTCGCGGAACACGAAAAAAACATACACACTTATACACACACACAAACACCCAAATCGGACACACATGAGAAAATGAAGAAAGAAACCCGATATATGATTATATAAATATGTAATTTAAAACAAAATATATATATACGAGATTTTGAGAAAGAAAGATATGCGGATAATGATCTATATACGTGTGTTGAAAATTTGGAAAAAAAAAACAAGAGTGGGGCGTACGAATATATAATTTTTTACGTGTTAAGGATATGTCGTGGGATCAATTGGGATGCACGGGCCGGGACGATAACTCTTCGCGCCCCGCCGGCACTCCGAATCTACAGCGTTCGAGAAAAAAATCGGGGGTCGTGTTCGCAAAAGTTTGTTAGAAAAGTATAAAAGAGAAAAACGGGGGGTAGGGGAAAAATTTATCTCGGAACATTATAAATTCCGAATGGTTCGAGGAACGATGAGTTATCGCTTAGCCCAGTCTACACGCAATATACGTGTGATATATATATATGTAATATATATTAGGGTGATTCAAAAAAAATATATATTTTTTTTTTCGTTTTTCGCGAAAACAGGTTTAAGGTACTTCTATCGATTATTTAGGATTTTGTTGAAAATTGGTATACAGTCGTTCTTTGATATATTACGTATATTCGTATCAAATTTTAAGAGGTTTCGCCACGTTGAAATTGAGATATTTCGTCTTCCCAATTTTTAGTGCATAAGAGCCTGTGTTAAATATTGCCATTTTTAATCCTGAATATCTTGAAATCTAGATGGTGAAGCTTCTTAAAATTTAGCATAGCTCTTTATTCAATTTCAAAGAAGCTTCCTCAAGTTTTTTTAAAAAATCCTAAGATTATGATTTTTTAAATTTTCATACATACGTGACAAGTACAGGTCACCTTGAATTTTGAGTATGTTGTTCTTGAAACAATTTTTAACAACTTTTCTTAATTGACTTAAGCTCAAAAATCACATGGTATGGATATAAATTGAAATAAAAACTTTTGATTTGACTATACTTATAGAATTACCTTAAAAGTTCTATTTACACATAAAAAGAAGCCTGTACAAATTTCAATTCTTTAGAAAAATAATAACAGGGGACGCATTACACTTTTCGATTTTCCATCAAATTAACATGGGAACAGTTACGTTTTCTCCTTCAGAATTTTGTAACTATCTAACGATACATCACACAAATAAGCATATTTTTGTAGGAAATTGAAAGCTCTACAAAAAAGTTCTCTTGTGAATATTTCGTTAATCTCACCATTTTAAAGATATTCGAGGTCAAAGTTGGAAAAATTGAAAATATCATTATTATTTTAGCATCATAAATCACCAAGTAGTAAGCAAAATAAAATGGGCAATACATTTTTTGTAGGAAATTGATAGATTTTGAAAAATGATTTCTTTTGTGTAGTCGATTAGATGAAGCGTTAAAGGAGATATTCGTATTTGAATGTTAAAATTTGAGAAAAATGTATGAAAACCAATTAACATTGAACTTTAGATACGAGAATATCTTCTTAACGCTTCATCTAATCGACTAAACACAAGAGACCATTTTTGAAGATCAGTCAATTTCCAACTTTGACCTCAAATATTTTTTAAATTGTGAGATTAACGAAAGATTCACAAGAGAACTTTTAAACCTCTTTCCGCGAAAAAAGAAAAAAAAAACATTTTTTTGAATCACCCTAATATATATGAGCGATTCCACCATATATAGCCTCGCTCACGAGTCGATCCCTTCGATATTTAAAAAAAATCACCTGAAAATTTTAGCCCTTATTATGCAGCCATTTTAAAGTTATGCCGCATCCTGAGAAAAATCGTTTTTTAATTTCTAATTGAATTTTTAACGGTCTTCTGTTACGTATGATAAAAAATAAATATTTTCATTTAAAAGCTGAGAAATTTTCCTACAAAAAGCTATTTTTTCCAATTTTTATGAATAAGTTTTATACGTCAAAAAATTTGATGAAAAAGTCGATAAAAAAATGTCTTCAAAAAATCATAACTTCAAAATGGCTGCAAAATATGGGCTAAAATTTAGAGGATATTTTTTTTAACGTACAGAATGTATTCTCAAAGTTAAAAAAAAATCGAAGGGGGTCGACCCGTGAGCGAGGCTATATTTGGTGAAATCGCTCATTTATATATATTTGTATATATGTCGGAGCGACTGCGTCCATTTTTGCGATACGGTGACGAGAGCCGCGCCGACGTGCACGTCGAAATTTTTGCGCGTGTATATACAACTGCCGAAAAATAACATCGCCCGATCCTTCCTCGCTCTCCGTTATGCGTCTCATATTGCTATAATTATTTTTATTTTTGTCAACGAACGAAACGAAACACGCTCTCGACGATCCTCAGAGGCGAAAGATCGACTATTTTGGCATATATCATGTTCGCGCGTTGTTTTTTATACCGTGTATTATTGCCATTATACGGTGTATACCGGCCAAATTTTCAGCCGGCTCGCGATAAGGGTGATCGACGAGCGATTGTACATCCCCTCGTTCCCGCGGGACAGAGCCCCGGCCGTTTTCGCGCATCGACGAGAAAGTCGGGGCGCAGTCGGCAAAGTGTAAATTGCATGATAAAACGATTATATATCGGGACTTGTAAATAAGGGTAGCGATGAGGCAAAATTGACGTAACGCGCGATTCATCGCGAAGGATCCTCGGCGAAAAATGTTCGAGGGTTGCCGCCGTGACGATTGCGTAAGTACGAATAAGTTTCACAATGTTGCGCTTCACGTTAACTATATTCCATCACTGTTATTATCATTATCATTATTATTGTTATTATTATAAAACATATGATAATAATGGAATAAGAAAAAGGATAAAAATCAACTGCCGCGTCCCTGTTGTAAATATATAGGATGAAAAAGTATATATATATATAAATATATCTATATATGTACAATACACAGACTGAAAATTCTCAACGAAACTCACGAATGAATTTTCCTGAGAGCAACTTTGGTCCGTCCTCGAAAGGGGGACAAAAATATATATATTCGCGAGGGTCGATGCCTGGTCGCGTCGTCGGAAAGAATCGCGAGTCATCAAGTTTGTCAAAAGCTCTAAAAATCTTTCTGTATCCCTCTTTAGCCGGTATTTTTTTTTTTATTCTTGTTGGGTTCGTTACAGGCTTCCTCTTCGATGACAATTTCTCGAGTGTTCTCGCTAATAGTTGGCGAAAGCTGGCGAGCAAATATTTTCCTCTCGGGCTCGTCGTTGCGCAGCGCCGTGGATTAATTAAACACGAAAGTTTTCAAAATTTATGGATAAACCGTGCGAGAGAGAGAGAGAAAGGGTAGTAAGACACGAGACAGAGAGCGTCTCGGTGAGAGGCAAGAGGGCTTCCTTGCCAGAGAGAATATTCGATTCGTGTGTACACGAATAGAGCGCCGTGGAGTTTTTATAGAGCTTCCCATGGTCGTTGCCGCGCTATCGTCTTGCCCCTTATCTCGCCGGCATGATCGACGAGAGAATACGTTCTCGTTCGCACCAGCCCGAGAAGAAATATCCCTCCCGCAGTTGCTCCAGCCATGAAATTATTATTATTTTTATTATTATCGCAGACCACAAACCCGTACATTTTCACGCGCATTTTCATCCTCTCTCTCTCTCTTTCTCTCTCATCAACGTACCTATCTTCGTTTCTCTCGTCTCTCGCACTCGGAAAAGCCCTCTCAAATGAGACGACACGCTATAAGGGTGCTCTCGCAACGCCACTATTTTCCCGAGTGTTGTACTATCTGCTCCTCAACGACGATGGAGCGATAACTTCCGCATTCTTGCGGAGTGCTTTCCACGCAGAGCCTTTGTTCGCGCCGCCCTCTCTCCTCTGCTCGTGAACTGGGTGAAATAACCGTTGCCTCTCGCCCGATCGTCCCTCGGCCGTTCTCCTCTTTTTCTTTTTTTTTTCTTTTTTTCATTCGAGTCCAAACGGCCGAGCCCCCCGTGTCCGGTGGCTCTTCCGAGTGCCAAATTTCGCGAGAGACGCCCGCATCTCTGCACCGAGAAAAAAGTTTGGTTTATTCGACTAAATTCAGGAAGTTGTGTAAGGTGAATCAGGCATTTTGTTCATTTTACGTTATGAAATTGTTATTACAATAAATAAATAAAATTGTGTTTCGCTATCATTATTATATTTCATGAAATTCAATGTTGCAAAGTTTGCACAAAACGTCCAAAAGTTAATCCTTCCTGATATACGACAAATTCAATATATTTTACATAAATGAAAATATTTTATTCAGAAATACTAATACATTATATGTATATTTTAATAGTAGTAAAATTTGCTAAAGTGAGATGAGCTACGAAATTTTTTAGCAGAAAATCAAAGTATACGAACTTTGTATAGTTCTTAAACAAATATTACGTAAAATGAACAAAATATTTAACTGGCCTTCCGTGACTACCGTTTAGTCAACCAAACTTTTTTTTCTCCGTGTGTCCTTACACTAATTTCTCTTCAACCCCTTTTTTGTTGTTACGAAAACAGTAAAAATAGAGAAACTTGTTTTTTTTCTTTCTTTCGAGTTTAGATGAGATGTTAAAGAGTCCTAATTGGTATATAACCCTCGTTGGCAACATCTCGATGTATCCGGATTTTAAATTTGGATATGCCGATACGTAATTTAAGGATGCACACGGCATTCCCCATTTTTCACCGATTCTCAAGCGTTCGTCATTAAAATAATTCAAGTGGCTACCGTGCAAACTAGGGAATGCCCTGTGCACTCGTTAACGTTAAATAATTGATGAGTCTCGTTGAAAAGTCACTGCAAAGGTTACGCGTAGACATGTAATATCCCAGTTCAAATGATTATAGGAGTAACTCAAATGTGCGACTAATTGTAGCATAACGTGTATGGACGTCTGAATGGAGAAATGAGAAGTGAGAGGCATGTCGGGGAATAAAGTGTGTAATTACAGATGTATAAAAAGGGAATGAGTAGCCATCCAGCCGATTCGTAATTCAATGAAGTAGTTATATATAAGATCGAGAAAAGAAGACAAAAGTGTAATAAAGAAATCGTGTGGAACATGAAAATTTGCGTCGTCTGCTTTTCTTGAACTTCACAGCCGCAAAACCCAGTGTGTGTCGTTTATGAATTATAATTTAACAAAAAATTTTACGAGTATGTACGCACGTATTCGTGTACGAGAGAAGATCGCGGCGTTTTTCTCAATTAGAGCGTCTCGCGAGGGTGAATATGCATCAATGCGCGAGTGCCTTGTTGAAAAAAAAAATCATTAAAAATGAAGGAGCAAATAAAACGAAAGAGAGCGGGCACACATTCGAAATATATATTTTGCTACGATCGTGTCATCCAAAACGTGAACTGTGACGAATTATATTAAAGGCAGCGTACTCGCGAAGGAAAAAAAATGACCCGTTGATGAGAGATTAATCCGGAGAAAAACGTAGCCGCGTTAATGATGCATTTTTTTCCCGCAGAGCACACCATTCGAGTGCGCGTCTCGCTCTCGAAAAAAGCGCGTAAATTCTTAATGAGAGTATGTCGTTAATTCTGGTTACAAGCTCGCCATTGCGAATAGCTCTCTTTAGCGGAGCGTCTCGATTTAAATTCGCGTAGCTCTTTGGCCGATCGATATTACGGTGACAATTGCAGCTGGACCCGAGGGCGCGCGTATGGTAATATGTCCGGCGTTAACGCGAGGGCGCCGGCACAATGCGATCTAATTTGGCGAAAGTATCAGGTCCGGAATGTTTTCCGCACACGTAGGCCGGACGCGATGAGGGCGAAAAAATAAAAAAGAGCGTAGAGAGAGAGAGAGAAAGGCGTAAACGAGAGCGACGAGGGCGACGAGTCTTTAACCGCGTCAATCGAGCCCAAAGCAACTTTATAAGGCTCTCGTTCGATCGTTCGGCTAATGAATACGAGCGGGAACGGCCGAGTCGCCGAAAAGAGTCGCGCGCCGTATGCCGAATCAATCGAACAAAGGGAGGAATCACCCCCGGCGTGTGTGTAACGCGCGCTCGAAGTCCGTCTGCCACTCCTGGTGTCAGACTAAACGCTCGATCGGAACGACTTCTCCGCGGGCCGAACCGTTGCTTTCACCGGTGCCAATTTGTCCAAGGCCATTTTTTATTCTCCCGCGCTCACCTTTTTTCATCATCCGCTGCTCTCCCGACCCTTCAATTGCGCCCATTAATCCGCAGCTCTGATTGCCACCTATACTTCCCTTCGCTATTTTTTTTTTTTTCGATTTCAATATCTCATTCGATCAGACCGTTTTTGCTCACACACCGGGTCTCGTGGGCCCGTAAAAATTTAAATTTACTATATCAAGTTTATTAAGGGTGAGTCATAAAGATTTTTGCAAAACGAAGCCAATGACACAGAAATCATGTTAATATATCGATTATTTTAAAAATTATCATGCACTTTATTGAAGATTTTTGTAAAAATCTGAAGGGATACCTCTTTCATACCCAAAAATATAGACTTTCGGATTAAATTTATATAATTTTTCAATATCAATTATTGAATTACACGCCGAATAATTACCATTTTCGTTATCTACGGAAAATTTCCGATCGAATAGGCTCTTAAAATAAAAAAAATAAAAAAAACACTTGGTTTGGTGGACCCATGAAAATTTCAACTGGCGATATCTTTTCTTTCATTTGACCAAATCAACTTTATTAAGAGTGATTCTTAAAGTTTTTTGCAAAACAAAGCGAATGGCGCAGGAATTGCGTCAATTCATCATTTTTTTAAAAAATTATTGCCCCTTGAAGATTTTCGAAAAAATACCTTCAAAAATTGGCAAACATTTTAAAATTTTTTTTTCTTGATTTTAAGAGCCTATTCAATCGGAAATTTCCTGTAGATAACAAAAATGCTACTTATTCGGGGCGCAATCCAAGAATTGATATCGAAAAATTCGAAAAACTGATGGAAAAATCAGTTTTTTGGCTCATTCAATATGAATTCTTGGATTTAGCCTCGAATAATCATCATTTTCGTTATCTACGGAAAATTTTCGATCGAATAGGCTCTTAGAATCGAAAAAAAAATTTCGAGACACAATTTTTTCAAAAAATCGTAAAAATTTTTTGAATTTTTTTTTCGAAGAGCCTGTTCGATCGGAAATTTCTCGTAGATGTTAATTATTCGGCGCGCAATCCAAGAATTCATATTAAAAAATGTAAAAAACGATCCAAAAATCAATTGTTTGGCTTGTTTAAGTATAACGGAGCAATTCATTCTTGCACTATATATAGTCGAAGCATGCAACATACATTTTAGGAAAAACCGACATAATTGTTGCATCTCAGCACCGAGCACTCGATCTCCAGAGATTCTTTCCCTCGCACACGCGAATATTATAATCGAGCGAATTATCGAAATTTGTATCCAAAAAAAAGAAAAGAAAATTCATTTCAGTCCCTGCCTCCGTAAATGTCCGCATCTGAAAATATTCTTCAGACGACTCTCGTGGAAACTTTTATTCGTCCCTATTAAAATCTCGCTTCCCGGGCAGTATATTTATACGCTCTGCGGATGAATCTGTTCGCGCACGCTGTGCAAGACCTTCATTTTCACAATTCATCTTAAATTGGCACCATGAAATACAATTTCCGCAGCCCGCCAGCTATCCGAGCAGCCGGGCTCGCGATTGCCGGGGGAAAACTAGATTCTCTCGGATGAAGAGAGAGAGAGAGAGAGAGAGAGAGAGAGAGAGAGAGAAACAGAGAAAGACGGATAGAGAATAACGCACCTTGCACCCGACGTACTCTTCGGGAGTTGCACTTGCACGGAAGGTCCCACAATTTATCTCGTTTCTCTCTTCTCGTGTAGAGCGTGTCCATGACTATACGACCCCGCATTCGGTCGAATCCCAAAATATTTTCTCTCTCTCCCCTCCCGGGGAGAGAAAGAAAATAAATTAAAAATATCGAAACCTAAAATCGAGTTTCGGGTTATTCGGCACGAATGATAACACTGCGTGAGCAGACAGAAATTTGAGGATATGATATTTGAACAAATATTGATGGCAGAGGCTCCGATGGAACGATAGAATGAAATTTCAGCCGGAACGGAAGAGGCGAGAAATATATGTAGCCGGGATGCTTTCGCGAGATATATTTGTTTGGAATGGAAAAGGAGAAAAAATATGAATATAACGAAGTCGAGTGGATATCAGATTAACGCTCCATGCGAAAGAACGGACGAGAAAAGCCGCTCGGCGCCGGGGAAAAGCACATTTCGGGGTTGTACACGTTTTCTCGGTTGTACGAGAGCTCGCGCGCGCGCGTGTGTCTCTCGTCAGGTTGTGTATACTACCGGAGAATTTGGCATGCGGACTATTTCAGGTGATATCCTCCTCGGGCCAGAGGCGTGTTCGACGCGCCGCAGCACACCGACGAGCGAGAGAGAGAGAGAGAGAAACGCCCGAGAGTACTCGCTCGATTTATCCGGGCATACAATCGCCCCCACAATTTCCGTACCACCGCTGGCTATTAAATCCTCGCGACAGTCCGCCAGGGAATATGCGGCTACGTGCATGCGGACACTCGCGCACTTTCCTGTAAGGCTACACACGCTTCGAACGATGAAATGAGGACGAAAGCGAGATGAGATCTCCTGCGAAGCGCATATACACGAGGTCGAAGGACGCCGTGAAAAAAAAAAACAAAAAAAATGATATTCAAGTGAGTATACTTTGTTCGAAAAATTGGATCACCGGGACTATGAGCTCGAGGCGAAAAATCTCACAGCCGAAAAGCGAGGATAAATACGACCTGCTTTTGTACCTTTTCCTCTTGCAAAGTAATATGGGAACGGATTTTTCAGGTACCAAAAAAAGCGAGTAGGTCAAACGCTTTTTTCGGAACTATATACACGTTGCGGGAATTATTTATCGCACGGGTTTATCCAAGTATAACAAAATTAATGGTTATTTTGCACCTTCGAATCGAAGAGAAAAGGGCTCTATAAATTTCTAATCTCGCTGAAAAAGCCAAAAACTGATTTTTGGGTCGACATATAGTGTGAACTTTTCGATCGTTATTCAAATTTTCATTGGACCCAAATAAGGAATATTTTCCATCGAATAAAAGCGTTTATTTCGAAATTCAAAAGAATTCGTTACATTCGCTTCTTCTTGCAAAATTATTTTTCGAAATATATAAAAATTGTTGAGAAATATTCATATATAAAACAATCTCGTTTAAAAATTAATTTTGGAGATTAATCAAATAGATTATAAAAATAAATTAAAATGAAAATGATGGAATATGCTCAAAAACGAAATAAAATACAGATGATTTATTTTACTTAGATATATATTTCATCATGATTCTATACGGGATTTTAAAAAATTTGCTTTTTCGCATATTCAGATCAAAAAGAAAAAAATGGTTTCGTAAGAAAAGAAAATGTCAAACCTAGAGCTTTTTTTAAATTTCGTTTGAACTACAAGAAATCGATTACTCGGAACGTGAATTATTTGAAACGAGAATTTTACTTTTCTCTCACCTGGTGCGGCTTATGTCAAGGGCTGCCAGAACTGATAAGATTTTACTTTGAATTTTATATCTTGGACAAATTTCATTTGAGAAAAGGTTTCTTATTGCGTAACTCAGTATCGAGAGGAAGGAAAGAAATTGCGAGAAAGCACTCGAGGAAAAATTACAATCAACTCTTGTAACATTTGCTGTCTCTATTTCCTTATTGATCCGAATATATGTGTTTGATACTTTTGTCACGGTTTACAAACTACATACTTTATACACTTACAAACTTTCTCAAAATTTCTCGTCCAAGTACTTAAGATAATTATATTTCTAACTATTTCTGTTTCGTTGTTAATCGTCTATTCGTTATTCAGAATATAACGTATCACAGACTGTAACCACAAAACACGTTCGTGACGTCAATGAGGATAAACGTATAAAATTCACGTTTCATGAAAAATTAAACGAATGAAATATTTACTGCTTCAGATCTTGGAGGCGAAAAGCCGGTACGAATCTCGTGAATAAAGTATGCACTACTGTACTGATAAATTTAGTAGACGCAATTTTTCAAATTTCCTTCAGAGTCACGGGAATATTGGTTATCCTGGTTTGCTTTGGCAGGGTGGTCAACGTGTATTCACTCGCTTCGTTGCTCTATATTTTCGGGCACTAGGTGAAGTTGGAATTTTACAAATTAAAAACCTCTAAGCTCATGCCTCCGACTCGAAATAGTTAAAATTGTACGAGATGGCTGCTCCAGGGCTGACTTTCTCTCTTCTCGGTCTCCCGGTCTTTCCGAGTTGACAAATCCACCGGGATAAATATTAATAAGCATGATTCGCGTGTCAATGAATATTCACAACTCTGAAAAAGGCCAAGAAGCCTTGGCTCCGTATCTATACACATCGAGTCTACTGAAGCAGGCTAAAACGCTCTTCCGCAACATCGTCTCAACGTAGGCAAGTGCATTACAACGGATTAAGGAACTCCGGCGTACATTCGGGGCAAGATTCTCGCTCTGGAAAGTTCTCTCAGTACTTTTGGGTAATCTCGAACTGGATCAAATAATGCAGCCTCGAGCTTGAAGAAAGCCTCGACGATTCTCAATAAGCGCTTATATATTCTCATCGACCGTGACCAACATATGTTTCGAGAGGATACCAAAATGCAAATACGTTCATCTTCACTTTTTAGCACGTATATGTCCAGAGTTCTGTCTGTAAACCTGGATATATATTTCAAGTCCTGTATTAAATTCTTCTACTGAATATCAGCGGATTGAAATCTCTATACAGTTATTTTTCTAAAATCAAATGAACTTTCTTCAATATAGTATGATCAAGTATTTGATTTAAATTAACAATTTTTTTAGCATAAAATTCTTCTGAAACGTTACAAAAATAAGTTACGATATTCAGAAAATTTTATTTAAAAAAAAACGATTTTTACCATAAAATATAGCTATTAAATTCATGCTTGTGTTTGAAATTCTAAACTTGATATCTCAATCATTAAATTATACAGAAAAAAAAATATATTGCAGACGTTTTTTTGTCAAATAAATGAAGCAATAAGGTGGCATCAGGAAAGTGTATTTATACTTAATAAAAAATAATAAAAGTCGTTCATTCTCATCGACCATGACCAACATATGTTTCGAGAGTATCCGAGAATGCAAATACGTTTACCCTGATTTTTTGGCACGTATGTCCAGATGAATAAATAAATAAGTAAGCGAGACATATTAAAATGGAAGTAGGGAAACGCGAAGTTGGGTCGGGGTGGTCTATTTTTCGTGCTGGCGAGTGAGAAGGGCCTCGTTTGATATACGGGGGGAGTGGCCAACCTTCTCCGTGTTTCCGCCAGCGAGAAAAGAGAGACCGGCTGACGTCGCGATCCAGCAGGCGCCCTTACTCCCTTCACTCGAGCTTTTCCGAAGGGCGCTTGATGCACGACGAAATTTCGTCCCATCTGCCGTAGCGCCCGGCAGAAACCCCGCGCGTTTCCGGCCACTTTCCTTCCCATGCAGAGCGCGCCAAGTATAATACGCCCGCGATCCATACCTCCCACCGAGTTTCCTCCCGCTTTCTCGCACCCCAGCCGCGAGAATCTTACATTTTTATCAGAGCCCCGGTATCCTTTCGATTTTTTTCTCATTTTTTACCGTTCCGTTGGCCTTTTCGCTCCCTTGTACGAGCAACTCAACGTCGAATCGTCATTTCATCCACGCCTGGGGCGAAAATTCCCAGGTCCGTTCATCGTGGAAATTCCCGTGCGGAGGAAACAAGTCTCGGGCGCGATCCTCCGTATACGACGCGCGAGTCTTCCAATAAATAACGCTGATTGCACGGGATTCCCGAAGATTTGTAGAGCAGAAGCAGCGAGACTCGGTGCAGTGTTGTACATTCGCCTGGAGGTTCCTTGACATTTCGCAGCAGCAGCAGCAGAGCGAGCGCCGGGAGAGAGAGAGAGAGAGAGTCCCTCGGAGTTCTCGCTCCCGGAGTCAGTCTTGTCCTACCTGTGTGTATTATATATACGCGTATATCCGGTGAGCCGGCTCTGATGTATATACACATGCATGTATGTATATGCAGACTCGTAATCCTGAGCAAACACGGCAAACACAGCTTCGTTCTTCATCCCTTTCCGGAGGGTGTGCTACGTGGACCGAAACAGGGCTGAGGATTTTCTTCGTTTGCTCTTCGCCTCGTAACCTACACTCTGGGCAAACACACGTGTCCGTGCGCGCATCGCTCCGAATCCTCGACCGCCGGCTTGAAAATGAGAGCCGCTGCGCGCCAATTTGCGCGGTGGTCAATCAGCCCGCCGCGATAATAATGCGTATCCTCGAAAAAGAAGAACAACAAAAAGTCGACTATAAAATGTATAATAATCGCGGACATACCGCGCGCGGGAGCCAAAATTGCACGGGCGAACGCGTATATATATATATATATTTTCGGCTTAATCGAATCATATCTCGCATACACGCGCGAGGTATCGAATGGTACATTTTTATGCGGCTTCATTTTCGTATTCCGCAGTCCCCTTTATTGCCCGCTATGGAGAACAGAGAGTCGAGATAATAAAACTACGAGGGGCCATTCGCCGTGGCGCGCACGAGCTCGCCGAAAGCGCCCCCGCGTGTATACACGTATATACACGCGCGAATTTATACGCGGCGGGAGCGACGTGGTCGTGCGACGATTCCCGGCTCCTAGGAAAAGTTTCACGTTCTGCGCGATTACACTCGTAAACGTCTGACAATGGTTAGCCGGGCTTCGGAGAGGCGCAAAAGCCGCCGGAGAAAGATTCTGGCCAGCCAAGTGCGAGATATCCGCAGGGGATTCTCCTTATATTTCCATCACATAATACAGTTTCTCGCTCTCCTTTTACCCGGCGCCCGTATTCGAGATTTGCATACTCGGCGGAAGGGAGACTATGCGCGCCGTGCTGCTGCATCGTAACGCCGTGACTTTCTCGGCGAATAAGCACATCTATACATATATATATATACACATAGGTAATATACATATAAATATTATACATATATATCGTATATGGCGGAAAAGTATACGAAATGCTAATCCGCCAACAGGTAGAGTCGGGGCGGAGACGGCGGAGTTGGATAATTGGATGAGAAGAATTTCATCGTCGATGTCGCGAGTCGCGTGGCGAGCTCTGCTGGACTCGTCGTCGCTCACACGCAGGGGGGGCCTTATTGAAATGATTATGCGAAAATAAGGCTCGGGGGACGCGGAGAACACGGAACAACAGTAGCGCGACGTCTGCTCGTGTCGTAATCGAGGCATCGCGTCGCGGCGTGTGCGCGAACGGATGAACAACGATCTCGCTATAAATCGTCTCGTACACGGCATTATCCGAATTACTCGCTCCGTTATCCGAGCTACTCTCGCGCCCTCCGAACAAGAAACGGCTGTGTCCATCGCTCGGCGATCGTCCCGAGCGCATCCTGCGTCGATACACACCGACCAACCCCCCGTTGCACCGAAAACGGACATGCATATTAGACTCGTTAAAAAAAATTGCTACTTTTTTTTCGCGGACACATATGCGTTCAGAATGGTGAAAAAATGATGCCTGTAAAATTTTATCCTGGGAGCAGGTTCCTCGAATCGTCATTTTTCATTTTCCATTTTAGTTATTATACATTAGAATTTTGTTTCGATCCGGATTTTGTAGCTCAAAAATGAATTGAAATGTATACATAAACAATGTTTTATATATATTGGAAATTCGTTTTATCTAATCAACTTGTCACTATACACCAAATTAATTTTTTACTCAAAAAAAAGTGCAATCGTATAAATTATTGTATACAGGTATTATTGTAAAAGTAAATTTTTCACATAATTTCAACTTTTGATGCAGTTGAATTATCGAAAAATTATAACAAAATCTTTATATGTATGTATCAGATATTCATGTATACATTTGTCTCGTTACCTAGCTATAATACAAAATTTCAAGCGAAATAGAAATGTTTCCGTTCTTGATCACATATATAAAAAATAAAAATGGCGAAACCTTTAAAAAAATGTTTGAACGACCAAACTTTGAACAGAAATCTTTTTTATCATTCGAAAAGTATATTAAGCGTGTGCTCGCGAAAAAAAAGGAAGAGCAGTCTCGCTTTTTGGACTAATCTAAAGTATAAGTAAGAACAAAAAATTGGCGGGGAAGGGGAATTTGCATGAAGAGAGCTCTCGTGAAATCTGGCTGACTGAGGCAGCATTCTAGCGAGGATACGCCGCGGAAAAAGTGGAGTACAACGTCGAGTACATACGTCTGGAAGATTTTATTTCTGCATTATCGCGCCAACGCCTCGAATCAATTTTCCTCGCTTCTTCTCGCGGAGCTCTCGCTGCGCTTTTTCAGGGCGGCTCGTTCGCGGTGGGGAGGGAGGGAGGAAGGGAGGCCGAATTTCCTCCCGCCCCCGTCGCCTATCGTATCGAGAGGAAAAAGAAAACGCAGGATTTTGTTTCGGAATGGCCCGAGGCGGGGCACAAACTCGAGTAACGTCCGCCCGATCTTCTTCCGCGCACAGACCGACGAAAGACTTCTTTCTCAAATGGAGTTGGAACTTTGCCAGTCTTTCGCCTTCTGCCTAGCCGTTTTCGCTGTACGCGCCAGAAGCTTCTCTCTCTCTCTCTCTCTCTCTCTCTCTCTCTCTTGCTCCCTGAGAGCGCGTTCTACATACGGACAGAAATCGTACCCATGTACTCTCTTGCGCGCCCGGTCTATGTGTCTACCTCTAGACCGAGGTAAAACATAAATTGAAATGATGAAATTTACTTTCAAATGCAAGGTACTCGCTTTTTCTGTATTTTTATATTAAAAAATAAGCGAAAAAAAGGAAAATAAGGAGCAAATAAAAAAAAAACCAGGGTAAGCAAACGGAGATGTTTGCTGCGAGAGAGACTGGGAACGATCACTCGGGGAGAACTATGTCAAATGTTGATTCATCCGTCCGTCAGTCAAGTCCCGTATCTATACCGCCGCCGTCGATTCAAACGAACCGGAGAGTGTTGATTAATTCCTTGTGATTCCTCCTTTCCGTGTTGGCACAGGGTTTTTGCTCGACTTCATCCTCAGTCTGGCATGCACGATCTCTTTATTCCTCCCCTCTCATCGAGCCGCTGCTCTCTCCTTTATTCTCTCCTCACCCCCGGCGCCATTTGTTTCATCGTCTCTCTCATTCTTTTCCGCGCTTCTGCGGGCAAACCGAGTAACATAATCGCTCGAATAATTTAATCTTTCTCGGCGGTGCGCGCGGACCAGGCATTTTCCCGGACGCCTTTTTTTCCCTCGGTTATATCCTCGCGCTTTTTTCTCATCCTTATTCTCGCCCGTTCCTCTTTTATCCGCGCGCTCTTTCAATATTCGCCGGGACAGCATTGAATGGGAGATGAGGGCATTCGGCGGGATAGTTTTTTGTCTTATTCCGAGGCGAGCGCGGATGAGTGGATATGATGCGCGCAACGTCCCAAGATTGGAGTAAATAAAAGTGGAAGCGCACGGCGAAGATGCGAAGTAAGATAAGTTTACACCAAGTATATGAAGAAAAATGAGAGAGGAAGATCGGGAATGGGACGAGTCATAACTTTAAAGTTAAAGAGGAAGGATCGTTCCGGAGTGGGGCGGCGACGAGGCTGCCGGAGGGAGGACCGCGATGAGATGACGGCGATAGACGAATAAGCAGAGGGTAGGGACGGATGACGGGACGACGGCGAGACCCGGTGAACTCTGACCGACTTCATCCAGAATTTAATTAGTCGCTCGGGCATATCGATATCACGGACCCAAGAGCAAGTTTCTCGTCGAAGAGATAGAAAACGGAGGAAGGACCGAAGTGAGCCGCGGCTCCTAGCTGCGACTCCCAGATTCGCAATTGTACGACTCTCCTTCTCTCTGCAATTGCAAATCGAGCACGCCAAAATGTACGGAGGGATAATGACGCCCGTAAGACCAGAACGTGATCCGAACGGAGACGCTCGATCGCGCGGGGGAACGAGGGAAACCGCGCGCCAGAGAGAGCACCCTCTGCCGATGTTCGATGAACTCTGAGTCGACGTCTCCTCTCCCTCTGTCTTCCGCTCGAGCGCTATTTCGCAAAACATTGCATTATCGGGAACGCTCTTCGAGGATGGAAGAGCAAAAAAAGAATATTCGTCATATCCGATCGGGAAACCCATTCGGAACCTCCCTCCCATTTATCTTTTTCTTCCTAATCCAAAGATGTGAGGTAAACGTCCTAATAGTTAGACATCTACATAAGGGTTTATTTGTATTTCAGAGATATTCAGACAAAAAATCTACGTAAAATTTACATCTAAATTACTGTTTGATATTTTAGCGATCCAAGACCAATGTTTTGAGTCTTAAAATCAGTCAAACACCACCGAAAATATGCACCTTTTTTAATTTAAAAAAAAACAATAATCCATAGATGTATAATGAAAAAAAAATAATTTGAGCGATATGTTTAAAAATATGAGAATTTGATAAATTTTTGATATTTTATTCTCAAGTTGTTTTACTGAATACGGTTTAAGAGTTATCAAACTCTGAAATTATTTAGGTTCAACATTGCTTCTTTATGGAGAATTCGTAAATTTGCACTGCGAATACGAAAATACGAATGAGATTCTTGATGTAAATTATATAAACAGTAATTTCAAAATGTTTTACTAAAATTTTTTCAATTTAATTGTTTGAGCCATAAAAAATATTCAAATGTTTATCAAAATATGCTCAAGTTATTGATACTCACAGAAACTAAGACTTAGAGAAATGGCAACTTTTTAGCAAAAGCCAAAGTCTATAGATATCATACGAATGTAACATCAAGAATTTGCTTATCGCTGGGATTGTCTGTCCCATACATCCCTTAAAGTAATATTTTAAAAGCATGGTTGAATAACTTTTGGAACATGTGTTCAACTAGATTGAAACATTTACCTTATACGGAATAGAAAAAAAGAAGATAAAGAATCGAAATTGATCCGCGCACGGAGAGGCCAATTATAATATCTCAATGGAATCTCGTAACTCTGGGCTCTGGTACACGCGCGATGCGTAATATATCAATATTCGTGTCGGGGGAAATGCAACGATTCGATGAGATCGATGCGATATGCGTGCCTATGGTCCTCCGGCCTTGCACACACCGTGTCCTCTCCCCGTCCTGGCGTATCCACGAGCATTGCGTGCGATATTAGATACGCATTCAGCGCTATGATGTACGTGATACGGATATCTCTGTGTCAACCCTCGACTCTCTCTCTCTCTCTCTGCTCCTCTCCCTGATGCTATACACGAGATCGTCTATTTGTTCATCTCATTTGTTCGCATAATCCGTACAAAAAAAAGACTAAAAAAGAAGCCGTCTCGGAGTTTAATTATAAATTCGATAAATATATGTTTCGTTTGCGTTACATTTTTTTGCAGATAACGGCGCTGCTCGGTCGGTATATGTATAGTGTAGTAAACCCCCCCGTATCATAAATTGCCTCGAGACGCTACCGCAACTCTTAATGCAATCGATGCTAAGAAGCGAGCAAATATAGAAGAAGTATCTTATCGCCGGTCATATTTGGGTACATCAGACGCAGCCGGGCGAGAGTCCGCCAGTTCGTATCGCAACATCGGATAGATTATTATTCCGTTAATGGAAAAGAAAGAGAGACCGCGCACGATTTTGATCGCGAGCGTGTAATTGGAAATACCGGGCTAACGAGCCAGCACGCGCTCGGATTGTGAAACGTTATACCGAAATATCGAATCCCACTACGAATACGAATCTATTTCGCGTATCTCGAAAATTCTTTCGTAGACCGCGCTCATAATCAAAGCCATGAGCGTCGATTTTTTTTCACGTTAAACCCATCATTATTTGAATTTTTATTATTATTCTCGTGTAAATTATAACGAATCGCGTAAAAGAGCCGACGAGAGGGAGAAACCGAAATATCGAATACGAAGCGCGCGTAATAGGAAAAATTCGTGATCTCCGTGAAGAAATCGATCGTCGATGGAGGGAAACAGCGATGAGAAATCGGAGGCATTGCTCGTCGCCGGTTCACCGATCGCACCGACGATAAAAAGCGTAAACGACGCACCGAACGGTGACAACAATCACGAGCGAGCGAGCAAACTTGAAACAAAGGTTTACAAATGGCGGTGGATTGTTTTGACGCTGTTCATGTTTTATTCGGCAGTGAGCACATTTCAGTGGATCGAGTACTCCATCATAACGAATGTCGTAACAAGGTACATGCTGCGAAATTGTCAACAGCGAACGGTTCAAGGAGCGTATCAAGAGTCGCGGCAGCGACTCGAGGCAAGTACATCAACAGCCGAGAGCTGCCGCGCCTCTCTGTATATGTTTTGTCGTAAGAAACCCTCACTCGAATCAATCGAATTTTCTTGAAATCAAATCAAATGAGAAATCGACCAAAAATGGCTCGCTTTTATCAAATTTAATCTGTTCAAGTAAATATTTGACATTTGGAGTTATTTATAAACATTTACTATGACAATTCACCAATATTGGAGTACGTATATTGTGTTAAAATGATATTTCAGAAACATTTTGAAGAAATCGTGTCTAAAATCGTTTTGTGTAAAAACTTTATGATGCGTACATCAATATTTTAAGAATACGATTAAAATATTCTATATTAAAAAAGACACGAGGCCTCTTATTGATTAATCGGAATAGAACGTATTAATGCGAAGTTATATGAAGTAGCGCCTAGAAGAGCACAGTAAAATATCGATTCAAAACTGTCAAAAAGGAAAAATAAGCGGCTATTTAAGGGGTATACCCCTGTCGATTTTTTCGAAAATATTCAAAGCGCAATAACTTTTTAAATAATTGATGAATTAACATAATTCCTGAGGCATCCCCTTCGTTTTGCAAAAAA
>JAPYYW010001542.1:0-43859 GCA_030522545.1 Cremastinae sp. A BG-2022a
TTTTTCGAATTTTTTTTTATCGATTTTAAGACCTTATTCGATCGGAAATTTCCTGTAGATAACGAAAATGCTACTTATTCGAGGCGCAATTCAAGAATTCATATTGAAAAATTAAAAAAACTGATCCGAAAGTCAGTTTTTTGGCTCATGCTATATGAATTATTGGATTCCGCTTCGAATAAGTAGCATTTTCATTATCTACAGGAAATTTCCGATCGAATAGGCTCTTTAAATCGAAAAAAAAAATTTCAAAAAATTTGGTGAGTCACACTGGGTCTCATGGACCCATGTAAAATTTCAATTAGCAATATCTTTCCTTTTTCTTAATGAAATCAGCTTTATAAAGTGTGATTTTTAAAGATTTTTGCTAAACTAAGCGAATAGCGTTGGAATTTATACTTACTCCCTAATAAAATTCATTTTTTAAATTAAACTTTATAACGAAACAGGAGTTCCCAACGTTGAATCTTTTTAACAGCAATTAATATTTGCTATGAAAATAATGTGTGGAATGCGCGTATGCACGTACGCATTTTAATTATCAAATGCACCATATATAACCTTTTTTACTGATAATTCATTGATATACGTTTATTTTCCGTGAAATTTATCTCACGGAAGACAAACGGGGGATATACTGTCGTCGTTTCCTCGCTAATTCCAATGACAAGTTCGAATCGATATTTCCGACTTTACGACGACGATAAAGAATAGAGACTGGAGGGCGGCTGAAACGCGGTGGCGATAAAAAGTATCGATGCGCCCTCGAAATTGTAATATAAAAGGTGGATCCAAGATTGGAGCACTCGAAGGGAAAATGTAAAGCCGAGATATTCGACTAACTAATGGGCTGGTTTAACCACAATAAAATCGCGCGAAATTCACTCTCAGCGGTGCGTATCGACATTATAAATTAGTATTGTGCGACCGAGAGTGAGATAGTGCTCGGAAGACAGCGAAACAAAAAAGAAAAAAAATACAAATTGGACGTTAAATTGGACTTTTCGCGGATCGAATTCAGATATCTTCGACAGCAGTATATTTATAGAAAGAGAAAATAATAAAAAGAGCGTCCGGTGAATAGTCATAAAGGCAGAGAAAATAAATGATGCACGATAAAAGACGAGTTTTTCGTCGCTCGTTCCCTCGCGAGAATGTCCAGATTCGAGTACAGCTCACTTCGCTTTTGATATTTTTTTACACACGTGACGAAAGAAAAAACCACGTCACGCCACGCGCTCTCATTAACAATCATGCAACAAATCTTCCCGTTAAATCGTAATTTTTCTCCTTCAGCCCCTCGAAACTTACCCTCTCACGCGTTTCTCTCTCTTCCGGGGCGATCGGTGAAATATCGCGGTTTTCCTGTTTTTGGGATATTCTCGCTTCCTCCGCGGAAGTATTCGTCACGCTCCGGAGATCCGAATCGCGCGTTGACGCCCAGCCTGCGAGTGGCCACGTCGAACTGTGGTTACGACAGGCTCGCACGATTTTTCAATCTTTCCAAATGTCTCGTCAACTTTTTTACACCTTATGAAATAAAACGTTAACTTTTTACTATTCCAGATGAAAAATTTGACGAGAATTCGACAATCTCGAAAAAGTTTCTACTATAAATTGACAATTTTCATCGAGAGAGAAAAATAGAAGTAATGAAAAACGAAAAATCGATATATGCGATAAACGATAAACGATATATAAATCTGTATAAAAATAACAATAATCATGTTGATTAATTTAGAAGTAAATAAATATATTGTTATAGTGAGTTATTCATAAATTGTCAAAATCTAATAAACAGGATCTGAAAAAATTATATTTTATTTATAATATTTTTCAGTATATATCTATAGTAAAATCTACTTCATTAAACACACTTTTATATTAATATTTAATGCTTCAAAAATTTTATCTGTGATAAAAAATACACTTTTTAACACTCTATGTTAAAAGATTGACAAGAAAAGAAGGAAAAAGTTTCACAAAGGTTTGTTTAAAAATGTTTTTTTCGAAAGAAAACTAAATAAGAGGGAGAAAAATAAAAGAGAAAGCGTACGAGTGGAAGATGAAAAAATAAACGAGTGTTTTCTCGCCGTCTTTTCCATCGCGGCGGAGATGTGGCCCTCGGGAATAAAAGCTTGCGGTCGCGAGGGAAAGCCTCGTCGTTTCTCTCTTCCCGTACGCGCGTCATTAATACAGAGACGAGTCGAAAGTTTGCTCTTGACGGAGCGCGACACCTGACGAGGGGGCGAGACGCACGCACGCGTTGAGTAAATATGAAAATAAAGGACCGATCAAACAACCCGCGAAACGCGCTCGCACCTGTTATAATGAGATCCGAGACGCTTCGATACCGCGCAGCCTTATTAACCACTTCGACTCCCTCTTTAATATTTATACAATGTCCGGGAGAGTGAATTCTCTCGTTAGTGAAAAGAAATCGTGCTTCTTTTTTTTTCAGCGAATGAATTTATGAATTTATTACGGAAATACGAGGAGAATCTTCAAGACTCTCGAGAAAGTGTTAAGAAATCCCCTCGCGTTGTTCCGGTTTGTCGAAAAAAAATATTCTCGCGAACAAAAATATGAAGGGTTTCGATATACCGATGGCTATTTTTTTTTCTACGCGAACGTAACGTCTGAGCAGGAGAAAAAATATTGCTATATAGCCCCGATAACCTTTTTCTCGCTTCTAAAGTTGACCCGAGATTATAAACGCGTTGGCCTTGCTTCGCGGATGCGGTTAGCTAGCTCTGGATAAAAATTTCATCCGTACGCTCATTACTTCAAAGTACTTATTTTATACTCTCCCTAGAAAAGTGAAATCCCTGTGAATTTTTCCTACCGTAGGGATGAAGCATTAAAAAATTAGCCCCCCGTAGATATTTATTTTTAGTTGTAAAAGTTTAACTAAATAGCTCCGTATTTTCGCGCATTTCGCACGAACGTCGAGTTGTCTCGCGTTCGTTCGTTTTCTCGAGGTTCGACGATATTTCTGCGATTCGGCGAGGGAGCTCGCTCGTTCCCGGCAAAGTGCCTTTACGCAGCGCGGAAGATAAGGCGCTTTTGAGCGGGTCTTCGATGCCGCGGACAGGAGGTCGCTCTCGCCGGCTCTTCCTCGCGCCACGGAATTTCGCGAGCTCCGGGAATGCTCTTATCTCCCGGAGCCGCTCCGGCGCGAATATCGTGCGCTCGCGCTCACATTGTTCGAGTGTACACGCTGATTTCGTTAAATTCTGAAAGCCGCGTGCAGCTCTCGAAAGAAAAGAGAGAAAAAAAAAGAACGCGCCCGACACACGAAACGAAGAAAAAGTTACAAAAAGGTACAAAAAAGGGGAAAAAGAAATACGAGAGATATCAGGAGACTGTCGTCGCGGCTTGTACATCCTGTACAGAATAAAAAGAAAGGAAATTAAACTCGAACGCGAGAAGCGAGATGAAAAGGAGAGAAAAAGAGAGAGAATAAAAGAGAAAGAAATAAAGAAAGAAAAAGAAAGAAAAAGTCGACGAAAATGTATACTCCGGTGTGACGTGCGTGTGTGTTAAAAATGATGATTTTTTATTCGAGTTTTTTTTTTCGGTCGCTGCTGTTTGGTATTCGAGACGTTGACTAGTCCAGAGCCATCGCCATCACTTGACTCTAATCTCGAGGGAGGGCTACGTTATCTAGGGTTGAACTCTATTCGTATCCAACCCGGCTGAGACAACATTTGAGGAAGGTACAGGCACGTTTCGTGAGGGCGAGAGCCAGGTACGGTTTTTCTTCGCGCGACGGCGAGAAACTATAGCAGCATCCTTCCTCGAGCACGTACGTCTGGGAAAGTCAAACATTCCCGAAGAACGCTCACCGCGTGTTGACTCGTGGCACACATTCGGGGGACGTATTACGCTCGTCTCTTTTTTTTTCTCCCACTCCCGCCTGCCTTTTCTCCGCGTCAACCCTCACGACAAACAACCTGTCGCGATAATGTACCTGGGACAACGCGGAAAAATATACAGACGACGATAATTCGACGAAAGACATTTTTCAACCCCGATTTCTTCGAAAATTCGCGCTTTACGATTATTTTCTTTTTTTTTAATTTCAAGATAATAAAATTAATTATTCTGAATCATTTATAAATAGGAATGTGTATTATTTATAGATAAATTTTATCATGTAACAATTACCTTATATTTTATATTTACGCCAACATAATTTAATTCGAAAAATGAAGATATTTATATATCCTATATTAAAAAAGATATGAAGCCTCTAATCAATTAATCAGAATAGAGCGCATTATGCGAAGTTGTATAAAGTATGTGCCTATAGAAGAACAGCAAAATATCAATACAAAACATCAAAAAAAAGCAGCCGCGTTGTCGCTCGTAAAAAATAAAATAGAAATAGCTATATTGTTTGATGAATATTTTTCAAGGTATGAAAAAAAAATTTTTGTAGAAAATATTGACGTCGGATCAACAACAATATTGATCGATTGACACAAGCGTCGAATGATTTTTTAGCGAAATTTAAATGATGGTCGCAGAACTGTAAAAATATTGAGAAGATTTGAAATCTTTTTTCTTCGACATAAATTTGTCGATAAATATTGATACGTTTGGAGAAAATCCCTGCACGCGATATTTTTTTTTAGTTTACCCGGAGGAAGGTTTCTGCACGAAGGGCCGGCGATGTAAATAGGATAATGCGAGTCCCGAGGAGGATCAAGCTCTCGCTCGTATTCCCAAAGGAAATCTATTTCTCTTTCGGTGTGCTTGGAGGATGCATGGAATCTCACGCAGTGCGGAATCTACAGGGAAAGTCTCTCACGTCCCTCGGGGCCGAGCACGATTTGCGTCTTCGGCGTGGGTGCGCACGCAACGCCGGGGAAAAAAAGAGCTTATTCCGATCTCCTTCTCGCTTCTCCTTGACCAAAGAGTGCGCGCACGATTCTCGGATAAGAAGACGAAAAAAAAGTCAAAAATCATCTTGGGGAATTCGTACGCGGTCTCAGTATATTCCCACAATTACCTGAAACCTCGCCCAATCTTCTTCGAATTCATATTTAGCCGAGGATAATCGCTCGGCACGCTCCGGGCGCAAATCCTCTCGCGATCGATAAAGCGGTCGGCAAAAGATTGCCGAATAAAAAGCAGACCGTTTCTCAAACAATTTTTCTTACTCTCGTATCACACACACTCGCTTTCCGTTTTTATTTCCGAGTTTCGCTGGAATATTCGCCGAATGAAATGCGAGAGACTGCGGGGAATAATGATGATGAAGAGAGAAAAAATAAGGAGCGAGAAATTCATCGAAATAGAGAGGAGCAGCTGGCTCTCTCCGGTCGTTTCTCGGATGTAAAATGTAGTTATGAATATACGTCACGTTATGGCGAACGGAGGCAATCGTGCAAGAGCCGGGAGAGATTACAAGCGCGATTTTGTCCCGGGCGTAATGGCGACAAATATTAATTAGCCGCAAGGCCGGGACATAAATAAAGCTCTGGGTAGCGATTCTTGGTTCATCGGTTAAAGTGTTCATAAATAAGAGAGAAAGGTACGATTTCGCGATAAACGCTGAGAATAATTAAATTGCGGGGCAGTTAAGTGCCCGCGCGCGGATCCAAACGTTGAATCGTACACGGCGTGCTCGATGCACGCTCGTAATATCTGCATGGCTAGGTTGTTTTGTCCGTTACCTCGAACGAGTGTGCGTTCGTCTCTTTCGCTGATGGCTTTTTTTTCGTCCTTATACTTTTTTTATCAATTTTTACTTTTATTTTTATATCCACCCTCTAGCTCTTCCTCTCCCCATTCCCACACTTTTATTTTTCTTTCATTATTCTTTGTAATTTGGTTATCTCGCTTGTATCTCCGGCAATTTCGAATTTCGACGTCCCACTGCGCGATCGCCCTCGCTAATTTCTTTTTCTCCCGAAATTCCTCGATCGAGGAAAGCAGTTTTGTCGTATCTCTTCACAACGTGTATTCTTTAAATTTACGTATATATCCTTGTGTATCTTTAAAAATTCAAGATTTTCTTTATCTTTTATTGAAATGAAGTTGCTGCTCAACTTTTATTTTTATCACAAAAATTTATAAATTATTTTATTTTATGCGCGAATGTCGTATATTTGTGTCATTTACGATTTTTCATGGCACAAATAAACTTTCATTCATTCGCATTGGATTTATTCTTCACAACAAAGAATCACGAATTCAGGCACGTGCAAAATTGAAAAAGCCATTTCAACAGAAAATTGTTTATTCTCGAAGAACGAGATGCATGATAAATGTCGCAGGACACAAACCGCACGCAAGAAAGTTGGAAATAATAAAAGCTCGAGGACACGCGTGATGAAAACCGGTACTGAAATTAGAGTGTCTTGTAAAGAGAGACGAAGAGAGAGATGGAGAGCAAAAAGAGGAAAAATAAAGATAGAAAAGAGAGAATCTCGCGGGTGCACGGACTCGCTATGTTTCATATTTCCATACAATTATCATTAGCGACTGCTAAATAATAACGACGGCTCTCTCCCCTCTTAATTATTCAAGTTGAGTAATGCGGCGAACGCTTTTCATCTCTTCTCTCGTGTCGAGGAGGTTGGACCCTTCGCCCATAACTTACTGCGTTAATTATCCCACGCTCTCCCCCTTCATTCATTTTTATCGTGCACGAATATATTTCAACAAAAAACCAAAAAGAAAAGAACAAAAAATGACTGAAATCTGATCTCGCGATTGAATCGACACGAGAAAAATTTCACGACTCGAAATTATATTAACGAAGGAAAATTATTTCTTTCTTTTTTCATATCCTTTTCTTTCTTCTTCTTCTTTCAATTCGTGCGAGTGCAACTCGATATCCTTTTATTTCAGGACGTTCCGGAATGCAAATCGGAGTGTGTGGGAAATCGCTGACGGGTTTCCGCGGACGGGTTTAATGTCGGAAACGGCCGGTGCGTCCACTTTGCGCCGACAAGAAACTTTTAACGGCCACCTGTGCGCTGATACAGTGCGGAAATCAAAAGCGGATGTCTGTCGCGACCTAGAATCCGTCGAGCCGGAACGTTAACATTTTCTGCTATCTGACGTGCGACGAATCGAGCGAAATCGCGATTCGCCAAAGCGAGAACTCGTCCGCGATTCCTTATACCGCGCTTCGATACAAGTTTTAACGACTATCAAGAATCGCCGGTGGATTTGGAAAAAAATATAAATTCTTTTCGAATACGTCGTACCGGAAATCTGGACTTTATGATTTTTAATGGACGATTTTTAACACAGGGGTGAATCCTCGTTTCTCTTTCCTTCCGTCACGGCTCGTTCCCCTCACTTCCGAAGCGCCGCACCCTTCAACGACACAGGTTGACTCTTCCGCCGGACAAACTTTCCCGATGGGTATAAAAAGTACGTTGAATCCTGTCCCTCGATGCGAGCACAACATCGTTCTTGATGTTAATATTTTATTTTTATACCTCTTCTCCTTTTTACTTCATTTTTCAACCGTCATAAAAATGATTGAATATGGATTTATTACTTTATCTGCTGCTCAATCTAACTTGCGGCTCGTCGAAAGTTCGTAGAGGAGTAAAAGGGCTGTGTCTCTCTTCTTTCTCTCATTATTCTCGCTGGAAAACGGGTCCGGCTCGTGCGAACGAGTATTTGCGTGAGCACGAGCGCAAACGCGTCGATCGAAGGCGATCGACTCTCTCGTGCAAGCTCGATAAGTGTTTACGTGTTCCGAAGATAAATCGCTTACTCCGCGACGTGTGGGGCGAGCCGATAATATCCCGCGATTGGGCGGCGACTCGGCGACGAATCGCAAACACCTGCGTCTCTGTACTCGCCTTTTTGCCCTTTATTCGGTATAAATTCGAAATAAATCTGCCGGAGGACTCAACAACCGAAACTGGAGAAAAATCAGTTTTTCGATCAACTGGAAATATTTTATTTTCATCACCCTCGTTCATTTTTATATGAATTAGTTTGTACGTAAAAATAACATTTTTGTCTTTTTATGCACAATTTCTTCCGTAAAAGAAAGTTTGTTCAATTGAAAAATATGAATTGCAAATGATTATAGATGAAAATGCAAAATAAACCGTGCAAGAATTCTAGAAATATAGAAGCACGTATACTTTTATTTATCATATTTGTCGTTGCTCTGTCGATTTAAAAAATTTATTTCGTTCCATATAGTAAACCCTCTGGTCACAAGCTATTTCTCGTGCGTACCACAACTTATTATTTCAAACACGTAGATTGCAAATAATCTCATGCACAAATAGATTCGAATCAAGCCATTTTCAAATACCTATATACAAGAGAATCAAACCACAGGAATACAATCAGCTTTTCGATTCACTGATTGTATTCCATATTGTACTATATATTCATCTCTTTTCTCAGTTTTTATAATCTATTATGCACAATATTTCATCATATTCATCAGATATCTGTCATTTAAACAAAAATTATTATGCTGAATAAAAATATCATTTATCCATTTGTCTAGAATTTTTTTTATTCCAAAAAGTTTTCATTTAAAAAATTATAATTTATCTGTCATTAAAAAAAAATAATATTATGCTGAATAAAATATGATTTGTCTCTGTGTGTAAAATTTTTTTTTGTTAAAAAAGTTGATTTTTTAAAGAAATATGGATCGAAAGTAATCTCACGGTCAACAAAAACGATCGCGTTGACGTTCGCAGAGAGTGATCTCTCGACTGGATTTTCGAGTCACGCCAGTATAATTCTCGGAGGATATATCGATGCGATGGATAAACGATGGAGAGACTCGGGAGTCAAGATTTATGCTGGCAAAGTGCTTCGGGGTTATCTCCTTGAGGAATAAACTCCAAAAGATAGGCGTATATATAGTAGCGTGTGTGTAAGAAGAAAGACATATCGCGGGGCGAGCGATTAGATTGTCCGTACACCGTAAGAAAATATCGAGGCGTTCACAGATCGAACGATATATTCAGACCCGCCATAAAACTCTTTACGACATATATGTTCGACGAACGAAAATCTTTCAAAATCCAGGAAAAAGCTTATATTTTTTTCGGTACATATATTTCATTCGCTGCATTAAAAGAGAGAATACACAAATAAGGAGGACGAAACGAATGTAAAATAAGTCACGTGAATGAGAAAATCGATGTCTGGAGAATAAACGAACGCAGGAAACGCTTATTCAAAGGGAGAGACGAGAGAGAAAAAAAAAGGCTACTTGCGTGGGTGCTCGGTCGTGATATCTTTCGAGACCTCCGCGACCTCGCTCTCTCGGAGCGCGCGCTTCTTCTTCGCTTCTTTGAGAAAGAACGGACGAGGGAGAAGGAGGAGAGGAGGGAAGGATGAGGCGAAGAGAAAGAATATAAGAGAGAAATGCGAGAAGGAAAGAAAAGAAAGAAAAAAAAAGAGAAACGCGAGGAACGCTTAAACGGGGGCCTTCGAGCTGCGCGTTTCGTTATCGCTTGCGTGCAGGGGGCATCGAAGAGCTATCCGCTCCTCGGGGTCACTATGTGACCCGAGCAACGATCCATACGTCCTATATTTATCTGTGCGCGTGTATCGTGCCAATAAAAGGCGCTTCGGGAGAACAAACCCAAGACGACGCCGGACGTTACGTTTTTTTTTCCCCTCAATGCTCTTTCTATATATATCTGTCTCGTGCTTTTCGGCTTTTATTGATTTCCTCGCTAAATATGTCACGGACTTTCGATCAATTGGCAATTCGCTTTCGCTCTTATCTGAAAAAAAATTAGTCGACCCGAGAAACGCATGAGGAAAATATTCCCGACATATATCGAAGCACGTGCGCGAGTTCACAAAAAGGCAACAAAAAAAGAATCAGCTTTGAAAATTCGTCTTTTTTTAAACTTTTTAAAATCCTATTGTAAAAATTATTAATTATTGTGAAAAAAAAATTATATTTTGGTATAATATTCGATCAAGATTAGTCTGGATGAAGAAAAAAAAATTGTAAAAATCAACGCGGGGAATTGGAAAAGGGTTTGAGGATCCCTCTTCGTAATAAAAAAAAAAGGGTTTTGAGATCTCTCGATCTTCTTACGAACGACGGACACGACCGAAGCGAGTCGATCCGGCGAACGCGCAATCTCAATGGCCTCTGGACGGGATCGGTTGTCGGGCGTCGGTGGATGGTCTCGGGGCTGGTCGCTTGGTTTGGCCCACTGGAGCGGACACCCGGAGGAAGCACGCCCGCCGGAACGTGGCACGCTTTGTTGCCATATGCTGCTTGCTTATATATTTAAACGCACACGCGGGTAAATCGTACTCGAATATGTGAATCTGAAAAACTCGATAGAACGATCAGGGGAGAGAGAAAAAAATAAAAAGAGAGAGAGAGAGAGAAAGAAAAAAAAGGAGAGAGGGGGAGTAATGAGAAAGGGTCAGTTTGAGAGGGAAAGAATGAAAAATTAGATGAGAGTCCGAGAGGGAACTGCGCACCACTAGCCGGAACCGTCCATGACGCAGTCATCGCGACCATCTCTCGCGTCTACCGTATTTGCATACGTGTACGCAATACGCTATCGTAAACGCCAGTGCGGAACTCGAAAATTCTTCGCGTAGAAATTTCTACAGGGTGTCCAAGAGACACCGGATTGCAATGAAAATTTCAAATGAAAAAAAAAACATTTAAGATGGAAACACGAAGAGAAATTTTGTGACAAGTGACACACGAACGATGGTCAATTTTTGCTAAATAAATATACTTTATTGAATCAAAAAAACGTTATTTCGCGACGGAGAGCATGAAATCGCGTGCGAGCTTTGAATATTTGGCCTCGGGACACCCCGTGAACACGCTATACGAATTCGCGTGCGCGTATACGTGTGCGTGAAAATGTTGAGCTCACGGATATATAGCGAAGCTTCGTTTTGACGAACGGAAGTTCGTTTCTCTCCGGCTGCTATCTATCAGCGGAGTCGGGCGGTGTGAATCCGCTGCCACGCGTGAGCTCCGAAATGAACGAGCACCGAAGGATATGAGACACATTCGAACTGGATTATATTATTTTATTTTCCAATAAGCGGTCCTCTGAAATCGAAATTAAAAAAAAAAAATTCTATACAGCGTCTATAAATCTATAAAGATTGATGCTCTTTTATGTTCATCCCGCTCGAAGATTATTCTTCTTTTTCTCGTGCTCGAAAAATGAGACGCTATCGTTCGACTCGTTTCGCGTGGCTCTTTTACTCTCGGCGAATGTAGACCGTGAGCGTTCCACGGTTAACCCGAGGGCACACCTCGTGCACGATCTGTCGAACCGAATCATCGATCATTATTATGCGCATTTCGCTCGTGGGCACGTCACCGGTCAAGCCTGTTGTTGACGCGAGAGAAAAAAACGTCGGAGCGAAAAAAAGAAGCTGGAAGGAATATAAAGAGAGAGAGGGCGAGGGAAAAAGGGACGGTCGGAAAAAAGTATGCAAACATTATTTTCAAGTCCGCATGAGAGAAAACAGAGAATATTTTACGATGAATTTTTTTACTTTTTTACTTGCAACAAATTTCTGCGCTTGTAAATGATTATTATATTTTATAAGCAATTATTGTATTCGGGTGATATAGTCGCGATAGTGCATAGCTGGAAAATTAACGAGCGAATCAAATTGGGACGCTTGGAGGGCACATTCGAAGCGTCACCGTGACAGTGAGCGCGCGGGATCCTCGTGCGTAATCGCGTGCCTTTTCCTCTGCTTCACTTTGTTTCTGGCTCGCATCGCGCTGAGCACGCGTTTCTCGGGCGTGTGCAACACCCCGAAGAATTGCAGCGAACTGGCGATGCGCCGGAACGGACTCGCGTACGCGCTGGGCGCGCCAGCGAACCGATTATACAGCCGCTCTGTCAATTAACCCGAATGTTAACGTTCCGAGGCGACGACGAGGCCCGCAACGTCTTTCAAATAAATACAAAACAAAAGAATTTCATTATTTATTACTCCGACGCTAATAAAACGAACCTCTACATTTTTTCCTGTTCCCTACAAACTTTTGTTTATTTTTATTTATTTATTTTTTTTTTTTGTGGAAATAATTATACACGATATTAATCAACCGGATAAATTAAGGTGCGCCAGTCTCAAAATTATGTCTAAACGAAAAAATTTTACAAACGTTAAATTTCAAGTTTTGAGGTACATATATCAATCACTGCAGTCAAATCTGCAAAAGATTTCTCTATAAGATTCTGTCAATGGACAAAGTGGTTTTTATTATTAAGTTATTAATTGAGAAGCGTTATTTTACAAAGATTTATGCAAAATTCCAAAGAAATCTTGATAAATGATATTTTAATAAAACTGTCTCAAATCACTGTAAGGCTAATGAGATATTCCTCTTCCCTAAATCGATTTTTTTTTAATTTTCGTACACTACGAAAATTTACTACGATATTGTATTTTTAACTGTAAGATAACATCTGTAAGATAAGATCACTATAAAAATAAATATACTTTTATAGATCATGACCAGATCAAAATTATGAGTAAAACATCGTGAAATACATTTTCAATTTTAAAGCATTTCACATTTGGAACTATGAATATTTTTGAAAATTGCTAAAATACTGGTATTTTGACCAAGTACAAGCATTTTCATATAATCGTTTCTATACAAGAAATACACCCTGATAAATTAAATAAAATTTCCGCGATATAATAATCATAATAACAATAGTTGAAATGTTAGACCAGATCTATCGAGATACACCTTCAAAAAAAACATAAAATGACAATAACAGGATATTCGAGATGAAAACACTGATGAAGAATGAAGCGCGTTTAACTCGCCTACACTCTCGATCACCCATATTTACGCCCCCATTGTACGGTATCTCACATATTTGTATTTTTATCGAGAACGGGGAAACCTGCCCACCAGATAAAAGTTTATAGATATTTGACGTATTTGGAGTGTACACCTCGTCTGCCCGACTCGTGTCAATATAAGGAAGCTATATTGATTCAAGATAAGAGTCACGACATTCGAGCCCGGAGTATATACCCACATAAAAATTTGGTTTAATGATCAGCTTCCAATGTAGTTAAATGTGTGTACATTTTCATACATTTTACAGCAGATTGCCAGATTCATTGCGCACGAGAACGTGTATGGAGAGTTGATGAATAAACTCGTTAACATTGCGACAAAAAAACTAACAAATAAGTTGTTATTATATCAGCGAAATTGCATGGGAGTTTTTAATTCGGGATTGATTATTGTCATCATGTAGAGGATCGAGGATTCAAAGCACGATTTCGCAAATTTTTTTTTCCTTCTGATTACGAGCGACGAATATCTTTCCCACCGTGTTGCTCCCACCGGCAAGTTTTTTCGCGTCTTTTTTTCGCCGTTAAAAATATTCTCTGATTATACGGGGCACGTATATTTGACTGAAAGCACCCTGATTTCGATACAATTTCGAGAGGCTGAAGAACGGTCCGCCGAGCTAGACGTAGACGGAATGCCAACGGTAGCTCTCGTTTTTCAGTCACTTTTTTTTCTCTCTTTTCTGATGAACTTTTACAGTACCTGTGCAGTCCAGATTCGCAGTTGCTTATTATCTCTCTCTTTTTTCCTTCTGTGCCCTCGGGCGACTCCCAAGGATTCCTCGCCAACATTTCCTACAACTCTTTCTTTTACACCAGATGATCTGCTTCTCCGACTTCTGAATCGTGCGAACTTTTTCTCATCTTCGCTGCTTTTTCTTTTTATTAAAAAAAAAAAATTATAATAAAAGTGCACAATTGTACTTTTCGTTTTGAATATTTTGAATGAAAATGTTGTAAAAAGTGAACAGAGATCTCGAACGAAGCGCGCACTATTGCAGGGAAATAAAGGCTTCGATGAATTGAAGTTTCTCGTCGCGATGGTGCAACAAAAAGGAAAAACCATGCAAATTTTATTTCGGTGTGTGGTTTGAGAAACCGTTTCTCGAAGCGAATCGTCATGCTTTGGAAGCGCTCGGCGTATGCGCGCGCTCGTGCGTAAAAGCGCAGTGATGCGCTCAGTGTCACGGAATTTTTCCAGTCGTTTTTTTTTCTCCACGACAGCAATACCTTCGATCATAAAAAAGAAATCGAAGCGAGTGCTGACAAAAAAAAGTGACATGCAGGAAATGACAGTTTCTCGGTGCGAAAAAGAATCTATATGCAAGAAACGAAAAAAAAAGAATCGATAAGATTCTCCGATTTCAGAAAAAGTATGCAAAAAAATTAGTGGAAACTGTCGGCGCCTCTTTTGTCAGGAACGGACAAAGGAACGTTTTGTCCCGACTTCGACAGTCCCGGCGAGAGCGCGGAGCAAAATAAAATCTATCGATGTCCTCGGAGCGCCGCGGAATAAAACTTTGTCGATTAACGGATAGCCCCTCCCGACCACAAAGGCGAAAAGCCGACAAGCCGAGAAATCGAGGCACAGGGGGAATAAAACCACTTGTCTCTAATCGGTGACAATGGAAAGCTGTTAGGATTCTCCGGTCGAAAAAATTCATCGTATATATTTCTTTTTTTTTACGATAAGGGTCAAATAAGCTCTTTTTTATTCTCTGCTCTTTTTCTCTCGCGCCGACTCGATTTCTCCCGGCGACCAGAAACTCCTCGATCGAGCAAAAAATAAATTAAGGGATTTTCTGCTGCGTTAATCGTCATCTCGCCCGTGGACTCATTCGCACGGAATATATCCCATCGGGAATCTCGTTCCAGGCTCTCGTGATGACGCCGAATTTAATTCTTTTCGTCCAAAAATTTTGCAATTTCACGAAACACTTCGTGAGAACTTCGGACCTAATTTCTATACGTTTTTTTTTTGCTTTTCTAATTTTGTTCTTCATCGCTATTTTATATTTCTCAGCTCGAAATCGCTCAACAATCGTTAAATTCGTTACAACCGAAGACTCAAACACCTGTTGATTATTTCGAGACTTATTGTGCGAAAATCATTTCGTTCTCGTTTGAGGATCTCTATTGTGTTTGGCATTGTTTTATCGCCGGCAAAATCGTAAGCGCGGCGTGTCTTTTGAACGAAAATGTTGTAAAGCGGATTGGGACGGACCCTCGTCTATGAGCGATTCGTTTCACAACTCATCGCTTCGATTTCGCGATCGCTGTCGGCGCGGACGAGTAAAGAGAATGAGAGAATAATGAGAGGAGAAAGGTTAGGGAGGAGTAATAAAAATTTAACCTTCCTCCGTGTCAGGAACCGTGCTAAGATTTTTTCCGCCTATTGTCTTGTTTTTACGCTTCGATTTGGAGAATCCTTGAAGGATGAGGCTGCGCTTTTTTCAATTCGGCTTTATTCGTCTCTATTGTGTAACGAGGACCACACGAGAATCTTTTTCTCACGACACGATCTAGAGAAGAAACAGAATTTTTTTTCAAACACGAAAAAAAGTCATATTTGAAATAATTATTTATTACTGATGATGCTTGAATTATCCGTACCAGAAAAATTTAATGAATATCGGAACGGAGAGTTTTATATTTGGCCGTCCGAGACTCATCAAGGTAATAACGAACGATAATGAGAGGCTGATGGGCCTCGTGACCTCGGCTCGAAAAATTCGTCGTCCTCTCCAAATGCATTTCTCCCGACGCTCGTCTAGCTTATCTCCGGCGCATACCACAGAGCCTCCATCAAAGAATCCATGAATAAAACAAGACCGGCGTTAATTCATTCGAGAAACCCGAAATCCCGGCTTATCCTCTCGTGAAATTATTTTCGTTCGAGCTCCTTTGAGGGGCGACGGAAATTATTTCAATTCTACAGCATCGAGCGCACTATCTCCCGGTAATTTTTGTCTTCAAAGAGAATGGATGATTAAAGAAAGGAAAGCCCGTCTAAAATTTAGTCTCCGTTTTCCTTTTTTTTTCTGTTTACTCGCGAATTTTTCGTTTCCCTTTGACCCGTCTCATTTTTCTCGCTCTGTCACTTAAAAAATGTATACACACGCAAGAGATACGACACTCGCGGCCGTAAAAGAGAAGGCGGCCAGGAGAGGAACGGGGAAACGAAACTCGTTATAAAATTTCTATAGATATATAACCCGGGCCTCATTTTCAAAGGATTATTTCTCGCTCGTGGTTAACTTCTCTCTCTTCTTCGTTTTTTTTTCACTCGAGAGTCAATGCGACTCGGTCCCCGGGGGCGCACCGAAACTTCGGTACCTGCTCCGACTCTCTGTCTCTCTCTCTTTCTCTCTCTCGCTGCCAGAAAGGCGTGCCTAAACAATGAAGTTTATGGCTAGGGCCTGCAGGAGCGACTCGGCCATTAAAACAATCGACAGTCGTGCGCGCCCTTCCCACTTTCCGGAGCAAAATGAAAACAAATGCTAAATTTACACGTCACACTCGGAAGGCTGGAAAAAAATTATTTTTCGGTTGTATACGCCGCGGAGAGATAAATTTCATGCGCGCGGCGTCTGGAAAGTCCATTTCGAGACTCTCAAGACCGAACGATTCCCTTTTAACGGGACACGGAAAAAAAAGTGAAGAGGCTTATCGAGCGCGTATCGATCAATATTGATTTTCCACCGCGATCTGACGAAAAAAAAGACAATAATCTCGTCTCGGGAGTTTTCGAAGCGACTTCAGGAAAGGTTTTGTGCGATAACGAACGGGGATTTTCAGCCCGGGGGTACTTTTTCGATTTTTCAGCAGGATTGATCGAGCTGGCGCGTATCGGACGCGTCAGCGACGTAGTCTAGACACACAAAAAGCGAGAGAGGAGGCAGAAAAAGCGCGTGTTTACTCAGAACCCGAGATCGCTCTGGTTCACCGAGCGCCCGGGCGCATAAAAATTGCGAGAGGGAAAGAAATAAAAAAAATGGCAAAATCCCGAGGCCGAAGGGAGGAACTTTGGGCGACGATCCATTTTTTGTTTAGGCTAAACTCCCGGGGATTGACGAACTACGGGCAAGAAGTCGCGGCCAAGTTTCGGACACGTATAGCGAAACGAGCGGCTCCGAAAAGTAGAGATCCCCGAAATATGGCCCGTGAAATATTTCTAAACACGGCACGAGGCGAACTTACGCTCGTCCGGTAAATCGGGCTCTTGGCAATCGCGAGAGGCCTCGAAAGCCGAGCACGCGTATAATAATAGCTAATAAAGTGGACGAGGAGAGAGACCAGGCTTTTGTATGCGCCCGTGGCAGAGCAGGTGGCTTCGCTCTTTATTCTTTCCCTTATTTCCTCTCTCTCACTCTCTCGCCGTTACTCCGAGAGTCGTATACGCGAAGGAACGTTTACCGGCTTGCTGAACGACGAAAAATCTCCGGAGGCACCGAGCGTTCACGACATCGCAAAATTTAGCATCCAAAACGCTCATTCGCCCAACGAAGCTTCCCCTTTAAAAAACAAATGAATAAAACACTTCCTAGAACCGAAAAACATCCAACGTTGATTTTATTCGGATCGTTGATAACCCAAATTCAAACATTTATTGATTTATGGCAGACCAGCTCGTCACTCGAGTGAAAAAGTGTTGAAAGATTCATCATTCTTTATCTTTTTCGGATTAAACTCTCTGAATTTTGGTATATAGTTCGTGAATCATGATTTTCGATCAATCAACACACGTGTTCTATATTTTTAGGGTTCAATTTTGGCCTTTTCGTCGTTTTTATTTTTAAATAACACGACTGTGTCTCGATGCTAAGTTAAATGAAAAAAAAAGAATACGAAATCATTTTTTTTCGATAAATATAAATTATTTTCTAAGTTTTGCCATATATTGTTTGAAAAATTGATTACTTATCTTGCATGCACTTGGCAAAAAAAAATGGTTTCAAACCCTTTTGTCAATTACTCAGCATTATTTTTTATATAATATTTTACCCAAAGTTTCTTCTCTAGACTCTACATTTTTTGTCTTTTTTTCAAAAGATGTATTTTTATTTTATCTTATTATTAGATTATTCGATCCCATCGTTTTTTGATCATTATCGATTCGCGACATATCGTAAGACGCGTCGTTACTCGCGAGAGCACGTGACAGGATTCCTGGCGGAGCGTGTCCGAGAATTCTGGGTATAATCGGTAAATTGTGAGAGGGGCCAAGGATCGGAAAATAAAAGAGGAGAGGAGAGAAAATGACTCGGTTTGTACTCCGCCCGCCCACGCTCCCAGACAGAATAAAACTACGCCGGGACGGTGGTAAGTACCGAGCGAGTACTCGAATCGAAGCAGGGGCGAGAGGAAACGAGAGGACGAAGCGTGCCAGGATCCGCTCTCGCTTCTTTCTTTCTTCCTCCCTCGCCCCGGCCGGCGTCGTCTTCTCAACCCCGCGTCCACCGCCTACTTTTCTCCGAGAGCGCTCCGAGAAGCCCGATAACTCCGAAGCGCCACAATAACAGACAACGAGAAATCCATGCTGCCAGGGAAAGCAAAAAAGTTGAACCTTCACGAATATTATCAGAGCGCAACGTGGATTTTTTTGTGCATTTCGAGTGCATACAGGGTGTCCGAGAAACTTTTTTTTTAAATTCATATAGAACGAGCCAAAAAATTGACTTTTGGATCAGTTTTTTTAAATCTTCAATATGAATTTTTGGATTGCGCCCCGAATAGGTAGCAGTTTCGTTATCTAGGGAAAATTTACAATCGAATAGGCTCTTAAAAACGAGAAAAAAAATTAATCAATAATTTTTGCGAATTTTTGAAGGTATTTTTCAAAAATCTTCAAGTGATAAATTTTTGAAAAAATGATGTATTAACGTAATTCCTGCGCCATTCGCTTTGTTTTACAAAAATCTTTAAAAATCACTCCTAATAAAGTTGATTTGGTCAAGAGAAAGAAAAGACACATCGCTAATTGAAATTTTCATGAGTTTTACGAGACCCAGTATGATAGAAAGAGGTCTGATTGAATAAGATCTTGAAATCAACAAAATAAATTCTGAACAGTATACAATCATGAAATGAAGAATTTTCGCATTTAATTAATAAAAAAATATTAATAATGACCTAAAACGAAAATGTACTTCACAACGATTATCGTACTCGACTCTTCCGAGCGCTCCTAGTCGCAGAGTGAAAAACGGCCCTATTGAGAGTACGCACTGTATTAAGTAAAAATTGACTTTGTACAACTTTAATGTCCGAGGTAAACAACATGTTTTTCCTTTAGCCGTAAAAATTGATTATCATTTTATTTTTGAATTCGCCAAAAATCTTAGTGTTGTCTACCCTGTACGTGTGTGCTTTTATTTACGCGAATATATAACAGACTCTGGTCCAGTTGTAACGCTAATGCCCTCGTGCATTCTGTGTGGGCGTGTCCCGATGGAGGAACCGAGAGTGAAAGAAGAAAGACAGAGAAAGAGATGTAGATAAGTGTATATACGTATACAATGCGCGCGTGCACGGTCATTACTTTGCGGGATTTGCAATTGGTCGTAAATGCCCCGAGGACCTGGCCTCGCGTGCGACGACGCTACGTGTCTCCGCTTCTTTTTTTTTCACTCTCTCCCTTACCCGCTCGATCTTCATTTTTTTACTCCCTCGATTCTCAATCCTTCGTCCCGATTATTTATCTTATTTTTTTGATTTTCTTTCTTCCATTTTGCACTCATTTTTTTCGTACTTTTTTGTCAATTTGATAGCAATTTTGTTTCATATATTCTTCCAACTTCTTCTTCTTATGTTTTTGAATTTATTTTTCTATTTTGATCTTTTGAGTTTGAGAAAAAAAATTAAGAATTTATATTTGTGAATTTTATGGTAATTTTTCCTTTAAATGTTTAACTAAATTCTTTTTATTTTATTTGTAATATCTTTCAATTTTATGCTAATTTTAAAAATATCAGAAAAAAAGCTGTAATAAATTTTTTTTAAGTCTTCTGTAAAATTTTAAAACAATTTATACTGAACGCTTCACTGAATATTTCATTCAAAAGTCGTTTAAATTTATTATTGCATCTCATGGAGAATTCACTTATTGGTGTGAAGAATTTATTACAAGCACCAAGTTTTTGTTCGCAATATATGCATTACATATTTGATAACGCAATCGATGCTAATTTTTAGAATTTACATTTTTCTCATTTTTTTTTGTTAAATTATTCAAACGGCACTTATTATTCAAATTTTTATAAAAATTCTGACATGTGAATATACTGTTTCGAGTGTAATAATGAAAAATCTCAATTTATTTTCAACATAAAATATTTCCTGATTTTATATATCGTCGATAGAATTAACTCGTCTCTGAAGAAACTCCTGTACGGATAACGAACTCTAAAAAAAAATTACAACCGATGTTACTGTTGTTATTGTTACAAGGAAAAAGCGAATAATCGATGCGAAACCCGATAGATAACCGGGCGAATACACTCTGAGCAAAGAAAACGTTATTACGCTCGCGCATAATGTAAATTCGTACTAAGAGGCGCATTTGCACGTTCGTAAGCTTACGGCAAATTGCACGTCACGGGAGAGCCATAAACGGCAGCCGAATCGTTAAGATAAGTTCTCCGGTACGCGAAACACGATAGCGCGCAGCTGTTAAACTTAACTCCTGGCTGTCGCCGGACGCGACTGCGAAAACTTCTTAATGTCAAACGGGGCTCGAGCTTGATAGGTATGCATGGACGGGAAAATATCATAATATCCCGTTTAACGGGCAATGAGAGAGAGAGAGAGAGAGTCGAGACGAAATTTTAAAATCGATATATATTCCACCCGCTCTTCACCGACCCACTTCTCGAGTGTTAATCCTCGTATCCGTCTCCATAACATTTTTTTCATCCCATATATATTTTATCGCGATTTACAAGACGTTGAATTATGGCGATTGTGCGATTTTCTTTCGCGATCTTTTTTTTTTACCATTGTATATATATTTCTCTCACTCTTCGACTCCGGACTGCGCCAATAATATAAGATTACGCTCTGGTACGCCTTGATCGGGATTTACGGATACGTGCATCGATAAACACGATATCGAATTAACATTTTCTGTCACTGTGTCGTAAGGTTTGTCGCGCCGCATTAAAATAAATTCTCGTCGCACATTTTTCGGATTTTTAAATTTTAACGAAAGCAAAATTAGGGGGATCGCTGCGGAGATTTTTTTTTTTGGTTTTCCTGCGCGAAGAAATCGAGGATGTGAGAATTGCGTGAGAGATGGAGAGAGAGAGAGAGAAAGGAAGAGTGGAAATGTATTGTGAATGACGTTGAATATATCGCGGAGTGTGTCGCGGTGGATGCGCCGAGGGGTCTCCCAAGCGAGAGGTAATGACTGGAGCTTCCTGTGTTCACGAGGCCGTGTACTCACACCATTGTACGATTTAACTCTACGAAAACAGACGAGAAAAAATATACAATGTGTCTCACGAGCCAATTTTTAGAAAAAACTTAACTCGACATTCTTATTTTTTCGATTTTACAAACGCATCTAATCAGAAATTTATCATACTTCATGAAAATGTTAATTATTTTTCTGAGTGACTAAAAAAATTTACAATAAAAAGTCGAAGAAATCAATTTAAAAATTTAGGATTTTTTTTTATTAATAATTTTTAACTTTTTTTTACATATATTCTATAGAAGATGTACGATTGATAGATTTTTCAATTTATTATTATAAATAATAAATGATATTTTTTTGCTTACTTTGGCATTTCGTAAACCTCTGTGACAAAATTTGGATCGGCTAAATTTCAATAATGTTTAAAAGTTACAAGTCTCAAAACAATCCATACAATATGTCTCTTGAGCTAATTTTAATTTTATTAAAAAAAAAATCTGTAATTAAATTTCTGCAGGAAAAAAAATGAAGAAATAATTATGCTCACAAGACCGTGTACTCCAGTACACGATTTACCTTTATGAATAAAACGGGATGAGAAAAAATATACAACGTGTCGCAAGAGCCAAATTTTAATAACACAATAAAATGCAATAAAGGAAAATTGGCGATAAAATTTCCAGAGGAAAAGTTGTAAAACAGATCCTGAATTTTTTTATGCTGTAGAATAACGTCGAAAATATTTTTGTCGTCGTGCGTTTATGAGACTTTTATGAAAAGATAACTGCACAAAAAAGTGTACGAGCCTGTCCAGGATATCCGACATTTAATCTGATTTCTGGATAACACGCTTCCGAAAGTAACGATATAACACAGAGCAGGCTGGCTCTCTCTTTCCTCCTTTTATTTTTCTCTCTAACGGCCGGCCCTGCAAAATCCAAAGGCCTTTTTTCCCTGCGCCCGCTCCAGCGTTTCCTCTGTGGCCCAGAGCTCGCCTACATAACACTTCCTTTCCTTCCTCGCCGCGATTACTCCCATAGCCGACGCAACGGATGTTAACCGGAATACGCTACTCTCCCTCTTTTCATTTTCATTCGCGCTCGCTCTCCCTCCGTCGCGTTATCTTTTGGCGCCATTTCCGATTCCGGGATAACTGTCGTCGTTTCCTACCAAATTAGTCCCTCCCTCTCTCGCTATTTTCGAACCGATCAATCTCGTCCCCGCTGCAACATCCGCGACTGAGTAAACAGATATTCTCTTATATATTTATTGTCTCAATCAATCACCGTCCGGGCTGTCAAAAATTCAATTGTGTCTCATTAACGCGCCCCGAGCAATCGAAGATTAATTTTTCGTCGAAAGAATATTTATAGGAAGAGCTTCACGTTCGCTCGATTTTTTTAAATTAATTCGGATGAATTGAGTATAACCTCGGATAAAACCGGGTGAATAAGATATATTTTGTTTCAATTCGAAAATATTTTTGAGCTCTCATCGTTGCAGCGATTCGGTGCTCGAATTCCGTCGACGATTAAAATGCATCGCGGAGGAGCGAACGAGGCACAAACGAGCCGGGGGGAGAGAGAGGAGGGAGAGAAAGAGGCACGGGTCGACGCACACGTTCGCCGGCATGAGTAGAGGGGATTGGCGCGCGACGCTCTCGCTCCGCGATCGTCGAGTACTCTTCTCCGCATATACGGGACATTCCAGGTCAGAACAACGGAAACTATAGACCTTAAAATTCCCTTTTCTTCATCAATTTATAAGAAATTTGACAATAAAAGAAAATTCAATAAACATAGATTTTTTAATCAGGCAACTCGCAAATTAAAATTTACATCCCAAGATTCGAATCATTCTTTTTTACGTGTGTATACTGGATTGTCGAAGTTAAAATACTCTGTACCAAGAAAATATAAATAATGTGAAATTAAAAAAAGAAAATAAATAGTCTTCGTGCACGTTCTTAATTGCATATACTTCGTTAATTTAATTAATTTAATTTAACAGCTCGAGAATTTTCAGAGAGAGAGAGAAAGAGAGCTCGTGGGAGGGAGACAATTATTTTTATTTATCGATCGGATATATAAGAGGTCCTCAATCCCGTTTGACGAGATCGTCAGTCTTGCGACCAGCACGTAAAACGTATTGCAGACAATCGAATGAAGAAAAATTGAGTTATAGATAAACGTACGATCGTTTCAGAGGCCTCCAATGTTTCAATTCAATATATTAAATTCTTTCTTTCAATGAATATAAACTCTTTTTTTTACATTTCAATTCGTCTCTTATTTCATCTCTCATTTTTCATTTCATTTTGTTTTACATTTTGTATTAAGTCATCCAGTTATTTCAAAATATACTTGTTTAACGTCTCGCCAGCTCAAATATTTTTCACAACGAAAGTTAACGCTTGCTGCCCATGACACACGTTCACATGACCCTTTTCCGCGACTCGCAAGTCGCGTCACAGTTCTCATGAAACTTTATACGTGTTGGCGAATAGGATACGTGCTCGTAACGATACTTCCGGTGGATAGTTTCGCCTCGCGGATATCACGTGGCAGCGAATTTTCAAACGTCGAACCCGACGCGTAATTTCCTCGCGATTCGTTGATCTCGGATTCGTGCGAGTCGAGTGTGCTCGATAATAAAAATTTTCCAAAAACTACGGGCGCAAAAATCCGCGGGAGTATCGAAAAATCTAGTAAGATGCAAATAAAGTGAGCGATAAAAGAAAACGAAAATAACATACGGCGGGCAGAGTTCGAACGACGAGACGGCGGTGAAATAAAAGTGACGAATGGAAAATTTATCGTCGCGACCTCAAAGATGAGCCGTCACGAGACACGCGCGCTTTTATTCCGCGGTAGCCGACAATCTCCGTGTTTGTGAAATAAAAGAGAGGACAAAGTCCGTAACACCGTGATCTCTCGTGAGTCTGGGCCCGAACAAATGATTACGGTCTCCTCGCCGGGAGCCATCGCTCGCTCCCCGGAGAGAGAAAATATTTTTCCAGAGAAGCGAGAGAGAGAGAATGAGAGACGCGATGGAAACGTATCAATTGTGCGAACGCCTCTTATCTCTCGTAATTGCAATTCCCCCCTGTGGAGTGCAGAGGGGTCCCGAGTGAGAAAAAGAGAAATTTCTTTTCTTTTTAAACGGAGAAATAGCGAGAAACACATCGCACAAGAAACAGAGAGAGAGAGAGGGACAGAGAGTGACTGGAAATAAAACCGATCGAAGATCGCGAGAGCTCTGCCCCGTGTGGGTCTCCGACGCTGAATAATCTTGAGTGCTTTATCCATGTAGATGAGAAGGAAAGTAACAGAATGATAAACAGATGAATAAATCTCTATAAAGAGAGATATCACTGAGCAAAGAAAATTTAGTTCAGCCAACTATAAATTCACTCATTAGTTCAAAAAAGTTTAAGGATGTTGTGTTCAAAATCGAAAATGATGGAAAATTTTTGAAAATTTTTCATAATATTAAGTAACATCTCCAAAAGGTTGGGCAAAAATTTCACGACGATTAGGAAGCTACTCATTAAGATATTAATTGTTAAAAATGGCTATTTTTTACCCTCCCATATATAAGAGCACGTGATTGAAGTTGCAATTTTGTACAATAAATATCTTAGTAACGAGCTTCCTAATTTAAGTGAAATTTTTCAAAAAAAATTTCATTATTTTTTTTGTGCAACCACGTAGAAAGTTAACCTGTCATTGGATAATCTTGAATTTAAAAAATATATTTTTCTTCAGTTTATTTGCAGCAACTTAATAAATTTTTACTCTCAAACGACTTTCTATGGGAGAAAAAAGTTGTCAAACTTTCGATTTTTTTCTCTACGGACTCAAAACCTTTAATTATAAAAATAAGCAACACTTTTATGTATTTTTAATCAATTTTTCCCTAAATTTGTACCTGTATCTTTGCCTTAATAAAAATACAAATAAATTTTTATTAATGTTCTTAAACATCAAATAATAGTAATATTTTTAAAAACTTTGAATCCTTTTTATTGCTGAATACACTTACGCTGGAAGAATTCATTGTTACGAAAAAAAAAAAAATTAAAGTGCATTATCCGCTAAAAAACACGCGACCGATCACAACAAGTTAATCGGTTAGGGGACTGGAGTATCGGCATAATTTTCCATCCGATATCGCTCCCCCGAGAGCATACCAGGGGAAAAAATGCATAAAAGTGGGATAACAATAATCTCGTGTGTTTCGAGACAAATATAAACGAGATCGTAGTGCGTAACGACGCTGGTGGTGGCCTTGTTGTTCCGATAAAACGTATTGAGACTTAATATAATTATTTCGTGGAAAAAAAAGAGCGTCTTACCGAAGGGAGAACATAATCTGCTCTTTCGACATGCGCGTTACGACTGAAACTCTTGAAGAAAACAACCGCCTCGCGAATCGTCTCGACTTTACGATTTTTCTCATTTGTTTTTTCTTCTAGTTAGCTGTACATGTATCGATGGAGAAACTTTTTTCGTACACGTTCCCGTTCGCGGTATCGCGTCCCTCGCGATCGCTCGAGCTATCGTCGTAACGCCGCTCCGTATCATAAACGCTTTGGGAATAAGCCCGGGGGGGGAAAAGGGGAGAGGGAGGCACGCCTTCGGGTTATCGAGACACGCGCTAATAAAGTCAGCATCGCGGAGCATACGGACGCTCGATAACGGGAGAACTCGTTTTATCATTTATCTCGGTACTCGCGCTCGACTTTTTCTCCATTTTTTTCGTCCGCGTCCGCTCCGAGCGCTCCCGACGTCCGGCCTGCAAAACGCGTGCGTCACTGACGCCGGAGACCGCGGCTATCGCCCGAAGATCGCGATAGACTCGGCGATTATTCGCTAATTCGAAGATCGCTCGCAAACCGATTTACCGATATCGACTTTATCCACAACCGTGCACTTTTTTCCCAATCAATGGACCAGTTTATCGCGATGCAACCATTTTTCAGTAGAAAATTGCTCATTTACCAGAAAACGTCGAGATATATTATTCACTCCTGTCTCAAACCTGGCAGGATCGCGACACAGCACGGAACAACTGTTAGTTTTTGTAATTAATAGTTTTTTTTTTAATTTTTACATTTTCCGGAGCTGAATAAACCATCAGGTACGTTGAACCTCGCTCGCTCGTTTCCAAGCAGGATTTCTTGCCAGTGATATCGATTTATCGTCGTATTCGTCATGCTTATTAAATCCCTCTGTCCGTCCAACTGGGGATTATTATGAACGAGGGATTACCAGAGTAGTGTCATCGAAACTTCGTAGAAAATATTTGGACTTTGGTTTCTTCAAAATATTTTGAGAACCGAATGTGTTTCTTTATCCAATATATTGCTAAATACGATTGTAAATTTTACTAGAAAGGTGACAACTCTGCACCGATTTTTTTAGATCTACACAATAAATGTGTATATTATTTTTAATCTGGATTAATAAAATACGTCTGAATTGAATATATGTATGTATATTTTTTGAAATAATAGACAGGATCTAAAATTTTGTATACCTCAATAATTATCAGTATATAGTTCTCCCCTTGTTGTACAGTAATTTAAAAATATCTGACACTTAATCAAACGGTATTTATAAATCTTCACTATATATTTTAAAGAAATAAAAGAGTATTAAAAGAAATCCCTGGTTTAAATTTTGTTTAGTTTCTTTTATTTTACTTTTCGTGACGATCAAGTATGTATAAAGATCACAAGATTTCTAGCAAAATTCCAACGAAGCATACTTTTATTTTTAAATAATGAACAACAACGCAGTCGCTTTTTTCTATTCAACATGTTTAAATTGATATTTTACAATTGTTCTAGGTGTATACTTCATACAACTTCGCATAATTCGCTCTATAAATTGAATATGAGCTTCATGTCTTTTTTAAAATAGAATATGTGACCGCGAAATTTCCTGTAGATAACAAAAATATTACTTATACGGGGCGCAATCCAAGAATTAATATTGAAAAATTGATAAAACTGATCCAAAAGTCAATTTTTTGGCTCATTCAATATGAATTCTTGGATTTCGCCCCGAATAATTCAAAAAATTTGGTGAGTTACACGTGTCTCTTGGACCCATGAAAATTTCAATTTGCAATGAAATTAAATTAAATGTCTTACCTTTCTCTTGACGAAATCAACTTTCTTAAAAGGGTGATTCATGTAGAGACGGTGCGAATCTCCCTAATTTTTTGCTCAATATGTTCCGTGGGGCTTGCACTTATTTATCCACACTGATCACATTTTTTGAAGTATTTAGAAACGATATTAAAAATTTGAAACACTTGAAACACTATATTCACTATTCACTATTCACTTTTCGTATGATTAAAAATAACGCTGACACTCAATTAAATTTGTCAAATTGTAAAAAAATGTTTTTCAGTAACGAACTACCTTGTAAGACCCGACACGTCTTACCCCGACACTTTCTACCGGCTAACTGATTCAAAATCAGTCGAAAATTCATGTAATTAAGACCGTAATCGGTTTTTCACTCGACCTCGACCGATCACCATGTAAACAAATTAATGACCGAGGGATTATCGAAAATTTGAAAATTTCTTTCCTCGTTACGCTCGACTAATTTTCCCTTTTTTTAAATGTTTATGATCTCCCGAACCAGGGATGGCCAGAGCTCGATACTTTTCTGAGAAATGAAAATTTTTCAATGGGTGATGCTAATTTCATCAATGAGGCAATAAAGATTATCTATTGAAAATCGAGCTGTGCCCATCCCTGCCCCGAACTATTCAGGTATATTTACTACAAATAGTAGAAAATACATTTGCAAAGTTATTCTCACATTTATTATACGCATCATTTAAGTTGTAATAAAAGTGAGCTCAGAAAATTTAGCGTGTTCAAGGACCTCCAGCCTTTTCGTATCTTCGACGGTATCCACTTTATGATCGGAAATTCCAGAAAATTTTTGCAAAACAAAATTAATGGTCATAACTTCAATGCCATTATTTACAATCAGCGCACGTTAAATTTTTTTTCAATGACTAGAGATTAGACAAAAGTCAATGCGCTCCGCATAATTCCAAAGAATCGATTAGAGACCTCATGTTTTTTTAAATATAGGATAGAATTGGCGAAATATATAATTTTCTTTTCTTTCAAAGAGCGCAATATTCAAACTTGTGTCAATCAATTTTTTTCAAACATAATCCAGGAACGTCGTTTCATATACATTTTTTTACAACATAAAAATTTCCGATCGTTTTTTCATCAATATTTTACCCGTCTCGATGAAATTTGTCTAGCGCCTGCCTCTCTCTTTCTCTTCTCGTTAAACAAAAGTCGTAAAGTGTATTTGCACGTGTGCGTGGATTCGAGCGAGCGACTCGTGCTCTCGAGGACATGCGTAAGTTTCACGCGCGTGCTCTTCGATCTTTTTGCCTTCTCTCTCTCTCTCTCTCTCTCTCTCTCTCTCTCTCTCTCTCTCTCTCTCTCTCTCGGCAGCGTTTCTTTTCTCTTCGTTTGCCGGTCTCATTATTGCAAGGTCCAGCACGAGACCGGAGTTTACACGCGTTTACTACACGCGCTCGCGTTATGGCTCGCTTTACAGGCTCTCTCGAGTGGAAGCAACAAGTCCAGCGACACGCCGGTGGGTCTCGCTTCTCCGAGCCGGCAAATAATATGCAAACTCATTTATCTGTAATACACATTCGAGCTCTAAAAGTAAAAGTCATCCGCAGACATCGCGCATGGTGATAAAAAAACGTCGAAACGTTGCTTCAAAAATTCAGCCTTGAAAACAAAAAAAAATAAAACTGACGCACATATACGAAAATTATCTCGATCGTCGGAACTTTACATTTTTACACGTGAAATTTTTTACACGTGAAAATGCCACGAGTATCGAAAAGTGAGAAATGTATCGACGATTCTTCGATGGAAAGCCGGATACGCGCGCGACAAAATCGCGATATGACGAGAAAGAGAGAAAAAAGCTAAGACGGTCACGCACGCGTCGGATATCGTCGATTTTCCAAGATTTTTTCCCGCGAGCGATATCTCGTCGACACTTGCCGAGAGTGGAGGAAGTGCGCGAGGGATCGGGGCACGTCCGCGGAAGCGAAAACTGCGATTTTTGCAAACGCGCGACCGACACTTTCATCGTTCGCTCATAAAAATTTTTCACAAGGAAAAATCGGAGGAGAGGAGAAGGGGTGGAGAGCGACGACGCGTAAAAATGAAGTCCCGTGCGTGCCGTATCGCCGTTTTCTTCGTCCTGAGTCGCCTTTATTAATTTTTATATTTATTTCAGTACGCGGAAACTTGTATGCAGAGGCACACGCTGTTGAATGCTCGAGCAGGATCTTTTCTCGGGCGCGCGCGGGCTCTTTTGTATACGCGCGACCTCCGAGTCACAATATAATCCCGATATACACGTGTGTACTTAAAAGCGCGGTGAATGCTCACCGATACGAAAAAAGACCAGCGATAATACGTTTACTTCGCTTCTCTCTCTGTCTCGCAATTCTCGATCTTTTTCTTGTTACTCAATTTCGCACGACTCGCCTTTCATTCCTCGCTATCGCGTCAACGCATCGGAGTTTTTTTTTAAGGCGAAAAAAGGGAGAGAGAGCCTACTCTTGCGTACGCGATCCCGTCGTCGAACACGATTACCAGCTGAATCGATTCCGCTCTTTTTCTCATGGAAACCAACTCCGAGAATAATAGACGCTCCTTTGCATTTTTTTTTTCACAGCCTCGACCAATGAGTTGTTCGTGAAGGGGGATTAAAAAAATTGACGAGCCATAAAAACGGCGATTCTCGAGAGTAATCTCCGCAGAATCTTTACTTTGTAAGAAATGACACGGAGACGCTAATGTAACTCGTACACACATTCTCCGTACGTAAAATGTGTATTGACGAGCGAAAGGGGATAAAGAGAGAGAGAGAGAGAGGAGAATAAAAACGCGAGCCGGAGTCTAGTTTCGTGTCATTGACTTTACATTGAGAGAAACGATGTTTGCGGAGGAGAGTTACAAGCTATCGTAACATTATTAGTCGTCTAGCTATATTGGAAGGAATTCACTCGCGTCCAGAGCTCTTTGCGTCCAAAAAGAGAGAGACTGGAAAAAAAGCCGGACGTCAAAAGTAAAAAAAAAAGAAGAAAAAAAAATACACGAATGAAATATTACGGTCTCGTTTCGAGCACAGTGTATCAATGTCCGACGAGCGTTGACAAATGGATCGAGCGCTCGGCGAGTGTGTTTCCTAACGACACGCGGTAATCCCCGGCGCTCGCTTAATTTGCGTATTCTCTCGCGCGTTCCTTTTGCTCTCTCCTTTTTCTCGATCCTTCCCCGCTGCTAATACGGGCGTGATATCAGAGACTGGAAAAAGCGGGAGAATCCGGGAAAAAATGAGCGATTCGCGGCGAGGAAGAAAACAAAGAGAGAAAAATAATAAAAGGGGAGGGAGAAAGATCCATGTACAAATGCGCGAACGCCCGAGGCCGGTAATTTACTTTGCTCTCGCATGCTCGCGCGATCCGAGAGCGAGGCAACGCCAGAGAGAAAATTTGTCTCTCGCGGTCCGTCCGAGGACACGGCTCGCTCGGTTTTGCCCCGACTTTGGCATCCTCCCCGGAGAACTTTAATGCTCGCTCTAACGTGTGTATGGCTGCGTCCGTGAGAGCTTTCGCCGCAATCGAGATACTCCCGGACGGCGAAAAAAAAGGTATAAAGAGAACGAAAAAAGGATTGAGGGAAACTGAGAAGTGCAGGAGCGATAATGACTGGGAGAAGCCTGAGAACGCGCGGGTGCTCGAGCGTATCATCGGCTCCGGTGACTCTCCGTCGCGCGATTACATCGCGGGAATAATACGCAAAAAGGAAGCAACTTTTTTTCAAATTCGATACGAGAAAAACCGCAATTTTTTTCATTGCCCATAAATTGGAAGCAATAATCTCTTCGATCATTTTTTTGTTCCAAAACGTTTTAAAACTGATGGCGTATACGTGAAAGCAACATTTTTAATGCCGCACTTTTATTTTAACTCGCTTATACATATCGCGAGACTCGTTATATTCGTCTTTTGACTCGTTAATTTCGGCTCGTTCGTTTTACCGCGGAAAAATGTTTTTTATATAACGCGAAATTTATGAAATCCGTTTCGCTGAGGTTAACGCGGTCTTGGAATAAAAAATACGGCCTCGTAGGCAGAAGGCGCGCGCGTATCCCGTATTCACGGTGTACGTGGAACATATCAGCATGGAGCGCACGGGCACATCGGGAGGAGAGCTCACCGGTAGCACACGATATGCATATTCGACTCTATATACGCGTTTATGTTAATGAAATTCAGAAGCGGCGAGAGAGCGTGCGCGGTACAAGATGAGACGAATGTGTACACGCGCCCGCTCGCTCCTCCTGGCAAAAGGGAGAAAAAATAAATATGAGAGAAAAAAATAAATAAGGAGGAACACGTACGAAAGCCATGAGCTCGCTGCGGGAATATTATTTTTAATTTTTTTTTCTTTTAATTTTTCTTTTTTTTTCCTTTATTATTTCCTTTATTTCTCCTCGTCCACGAGAGAGCTCGCCTCTCGCATTACATGATGCACATGACACAGCGCGTACGAATATACGAGATGGATATTGTATACCCATTCGAATGTACGCACGAGGATTCTCGATGGACTTCGTCGCTGCATCGACTCCGAATCGAACCATTTTACCATTCCAAAATTGGATAAAAAAGTAAAAGAAGTATATATGTTTCGTTAAAATGTCATTTGCAATTTTGAGATTTCAAAAATAAAGGTTAATAAGAAGAATTTTAAAAATTAAGGAAATTTAAAAAAAATGATATATATATATTATTTGTATATTGGGAAAATTTCTTCATTGAATACTCCATAAAATGAAAAAGAAATAAAATATAAAAATGTCATTAACTATTTTTCATTCTGAAGAAATGAAAAATGAAAGATTCTCAATGTGCTTCAATATATCAGCACTCAAAATATTTCCCCATATATAAAAATGATAAAAATTCAAAAAACAGGAAGTTTTTTTTTTTTATTTTTATATAGTGATGCATTTCGCGCATGTGCGCACAGAGACGGGTTTATTCGCGAGTCGGGACATGCGGCCGAAACGTGAGGGAACGTTCGATCGGGAAAAAGCGATCGAAAGCGATTTATTGCACCTTTCGGAGCCGGGCTGTACGGAGTGGACAGAGGCATCGGTCTCTGACTCTTCGCGCACCGAGAGATATCTTATCTCTCCGAGAGACACCCCACATATGTACATTTATATATATATATTTATATATACGTTATACACACATTTATATAGACATAGATACGTGCGAGCGTACATCTTTTGCCCCGTGGGGCTTTCTTTCGTTATTTCTTTCTTTTTCTTGATACGACGCGCCGATAAGTATATTCTCTCGTTTTGTTATCAGATCAAACGTGTGGCGCAAAAACAAAAGCTCTCTCTCTCTCTCTCTCGCTCTCTCGCTTATTATTTTTTTCTCATTCTTCTCGCTTATCTTAATTTTTTCGCTTCTCTCCTCGTCAGAAATATCTCACCCGCTGTCTCGTTGGGCTCTCGTAAAAAAGTATATGATAAAAATCCGCGAAAGCATAATTATACACGGGTGTATTGATCGGACGATCGAAGAATCGACGGCGCGTTCGCTTTGCGCCCGTCAGCCCGGGCCGGCCGTAAAATCGAAATAACGAAAAGGTTTTCGAGCGCACTCGCGACGTTGAGAAATAAAAATAATATGGAGGATAAAAGTGCGAGTCTCGATAGGATCGATCGGGTCGAATCTCCGTCGGCGCACATTTTATTGGCCGCGGGCCGGACGAGCGAAGAAACTTTTGTCAAGGGTGAGCGCAGGGTAAAAAAATATGTGCTGGATTTATAAATATTTTCCCATGAGCATTATCGTCGTCGATTATTCATTCTCTCTCTCTCTCTCTCTCTCTCTCTCTCTCTCTCCTCCCTCCACCTTTGCCCTCTTAATTAATAAAACGTGTTCGCTAATGTTTACGAGGCTCTCAGCCCGGACAGGATCTATGTGCGTGCTGGATACGGCGTGCCCGGCGCGCGGTACGCGAAAGAGGAGGTCGTACTCCCGATAAATCGCGCGGCCTTCCTCCTTTATTTTTCTCGCCGGACACTCTGCGGAATCGGCGACGCGTACGTCATTATTGCGAAGAAACGAGCGAGAAGAGAGGAAAAAAAACGAACAAAAAGTACGTGCGATACGTGCTCGCTGCGCTCACGACGATTAAATCCTTCCCGAGCAACCTCTCCCTCACACCCTACTCGCCAAAGTTCGCCCATCTGGAGCCTGCCTGGGCGTTTAATCAATAAGAAAATTACGGCTCCTCGGTAAAGCAATTAATACAGTAATTAGAGAGGGCGCCGAGAGTGCAGCCACGATTTTACGTGTGCGCGACTCTCACGCAATTTTCGCTTTACACGAACAACCCATTTCGCGTTCTTTCTCCAAATAATGTATATTTGTTCTCATCAGTTTTTCACGTGTAAAAGCAATTTTTTGCAATTATTTCTTAACAATATTCACTTTCAATCTCTAAGATATAAACAACAATTCCGTGTTAACAAGTTCGTAAATTATTTTTTGTTTTACTCTCTCTGAATGCAGAAATTTCTCCTGATGTATAGGATAATTTATTATGTAGACTTGTTCTTTAAAAAAAAAATTTGTATACTAATTTTATTCATAATAAATGTAATATTTATGTTGAGTGGCAAGTGTTCTGAGAATATTTTTAAAATTTTTATATTCAAGAATTATAGTTCCTTGAAATAATTATGCTTCCCTTCAAACGTGATTAACAATAGATGCCCTCGAGGACCGATTTGCTCAATATTCAGATAAGGAGTCATAAAATGATGTTTTGGTATGCCAAGCTTCAGCTCAGGTACCTGATACTAAATTTTTCGCGTTTATTCTCGTCCGTTTATTGCCACTTAACAGAATGGACTACCAAAAACGTAAACAAATTTTTATTGCTGAACAGGGATGGACGAAGCTTGATACTTATCCGAGAAATAAAAATTTTTCAACAGGTGATGCTTATTTCATCGATGGTGCAATAAACACTATCCATTGAAAAATTTTCATTTCTCATCAGGAAAGTATCGAATTCTATCCCTGCTGCTGAAAACATCGATTTTTAACCCCGTTAAATCAGCAATAATTAATACCGCTCAACATCTTTTACCAAACACACACCGATGTTATTATTTTATATAATTTTCTTTTACCATTATTTGGTTAACACCGCGAAATTTTTTACAGTGTACATATGCAAAAATCTTTGTAAATTCTGAATACTCCTTTTATTTTTGAATTCCATCAATAATTCTGGAGTGCTTAATAAAAATACTACACAAAAAATCAATGAATTTTTAAAATGATATTATATAACGATAAATATAAAATATATTTTTAATGCGACATTCGAAAAACAAATTTTTATTGATAATAGTAAAAAGATAACTATACTATTTTTCGAGACTTATTTGTTGCGCATATAATATATTTACTCAGGAATTTACAATGTTTTCAAATGTACTCATTTTAAAGTTTTGTGATTAATAAAACGCGTATTACTTCTGAGACACTCTCCGTGCACGCGAGACAGCTTCGACGCGCGTATTCGCATAAAATACGCGCGCGAGCATTCGTCCGGGAGTAAAAAGAGGATATAATACACGAGATAGAATAAGATAGGATGTATGCATAGGTGCTGAAGAAAATGAGAAGAAGGAGGAGAAAAAAGGGGCAAAGGGAGGAAAAGATCGTATGGTAAAGAGTAGGATCGTGTGTGCGCCGAGCGCGGCGGACGTGAGAAGATCCGAGTTCCCACAGGTGTCGTCGGGCCGAGAGCGCGCCAGGAGGAAGAGCAGAGACGCGTAATACGCTTCTCGCGACCTTCAGCGCTGATGCATTTCGAAAAAAAGACTCTGGACTGGTCTCACGCCAGTAAAATGTCACGACAACTCGTTACATCATTTTTTTTTAATTTTAATACACTTTTTTAACTTCATTTTAATATATCTACTTTTCAAACCTCTTCATATAGGGGTGCTGAGCATTATTCTACATAGGGTTGCGACACTAACGAGAGAAATATTGACGAAAAGCTATAAGAATCGTTTTTTTTTAATCGTATTTCCATTTAAAAGATTAGACACAGATTTTTGCATGTTAAAATCAATTTTATCAATAAATATTCATAATTCATTAAGTTCACTTTCTATCGTTTTTTTGCAATTCGTAATGTATTCTACTTTTAATTGTGCTATATTATTTTTAATTCAATTGTGATCGAATTGTGCTACTTTAGCAAAGAAAAACTTATTGAAACAATGTTTACAAAATTTTAATAAACATTTTAAACTTCCTTCTTAGTTACAATAAATATTTTCTTTTGAAAAATTCAAAGTTAAGTTTGCCATCCAAAAATTAGTTTATTGTATTTGTCTTTAAATTGAAGAGAAACATATAAAGAAAAATACCAATATAAATAATAATAAATTTTATACTTTTCATAACTGTATAAAATATCATATTTTCCATCGATATTTCACGAAAAGGTATATTTCAAGTGTACTAATTGTAACAAAAAGACGTAAAAAATAATACCAAATAAGATAATTTATAGAAAAACTGAATTTAATAGATACCGATGAAATAATCATAAATACTGTTTAAATTTTAAATGACATCAGCTATATTGTATATATTTTAAAGAGCTCGGAGTAAAAATTAACCATGAGCATATCTAACCTGTGCGAAAAAAGGAAGAGTATAAAAATGAAAAGAGCACGATTGGAGCGATGTACACGGTATCGGGAATACAATCGATTCGACTTCGTATCGACGATAGGATCGTTAGCCCCGTACGCACACGAGCGGAGACCGAGAGCGAGTGCGAGATCTGGCTACGCGATATCGCCGGCGAGCGAATTCTCTCGCTGGTTTTTCGTCCCTCTTATTGCCAAGAGACGAGCGGAGTCTTGACTTGGGGGAGGGAGGGGGGGGGGACAAGCCAAGCCGAGCGATCAAAGAGTGTGTGCTGTCTCGTGCGCGCTGCTTGCACAATACGCTCGCTAATTAAACGATGGCGAATGCATTCGCGATTCAACGCGCGCGGGCCACGAAGATACTCCGTCGCGATTACTTTGTTTCGCGTTTAAAGGGCAAGGAAGCGCTCCGGAGACAAAGAGACACGGAGGATACCGCGAGCACGCGATTTTCTGCCATGAGACCGAAATTAATTGGGGAACGAGAAGCGCGCGATTTGCACCCACGCGGCGACTCTCTCCCTCAATTTCGTCCTTCTCTCCCCGTGTTGCCCTTTTTGGCCAAATTCAACGACGACGAGCTATCGCCCCGAAAGTCGAAAAACACAAACGAGCTTTGACAAAAAAGAGTCTCGATCGCTCTCGCTCTGTTTCTCTCTGTTATTTTTCTCTCACGGAGTCATCATCGCAGGGCGAGCAGAAAACACCGTTTTCATTTGCCTCGGGGCTTTTAGCACCCGTGAGATCTCCGGTGACGATCTGACCCGCTCGCGTTTTATTTTCCCTCTCTCTCTCTCTCTCGCGCGCGCGCTCTTTCTCGGAGCGAGTCACCGAGATGACTCGGAAAAATTCCACGTCCCGGAGTCGGGAGACTGACAAGCTGGTGGCGTAAACGCGGCAGAGAATTTTAAAAATCGAGCTGACTGACGCACGTGTGCGTTTGAGGGTTCAAAAAACGAGGTGGCGGGAAGGGAGCAGGGGAAAATAAGGGGGAGAGCGAACGGACAGGAGGCACTCGAGGCTATCCGATGTCTCTCGGAGCGCGACGTCGCCCGATGACGCTCGTTCCCGGTGAAAAATATAAGATCGCGCAAAAGCGCGCCCGCCAATTAGAAGCGTTTACGCGAGCAAAAGGGCGGTTAAACGACTCCGGGGCTTTCGAGCTCGCGATTCCGCCGCCATTCTTTTCGCATTTTAAAAGATCTTCGGACGCGAGAACCGAGCGCGTGAGAGGAGTCTCCCAGCGAAAGTTCCGATTAACCTTCGGGATGATCTCGTCCGTTGCGTCGCGAGCAAGAAGCTCTCCGTTCGTCGCTCCGGAAATTCCGTACACGCGAATGCTCGAATTCTTCAAAAGTGTTTTCATCGTTTTCGGACGATGAAGAAATAACGGGATAAAAAGGGGGGGAAGAGAAGCGTTTTATTCATTGCTCGATCTCTTTTTATCGATTTTCTCATCTCCGATATCGTGCGCGACGGCAAGAAAAAGATCTTTAAGGCTCGCGCAGACGCTTTTTGTCTCTCCGCCTCGTCGCATTACCCGAGACGATGAAACTGAACGACGCCGATGCAGTTTCGCCGCAAAGATGATCCGCCGCGCCCGAGAGAGCGACAATTTTCAGCGGCATTTCATGCCGAACGCGCGCCCGTTTTTCTTGCGCCCGATGATAAGGTCGTAGAATCGAGAAGGGGCCATTACGGTCGCGAGGTAAAATGATTATTCTTCGTGATTGCCATCCCCCCGCGACGGGATTCCTACGCAAGCCTCGCCCGATCGGCATTTTCGGATTCTTCTTGATTACTTCCCGGTGAATCGTGTCCGGCAAGGTCGCCCGTGTGGATCGTGCTATGCGCTATACGACACCGTTCAGGAATTCCCGGGCTTCGACGACGATGACGATCGTCGCGTAATGATCGCGAGATCGCGCACACTTTTCTTGCGAAAAATAAAAACGCGCTTGTCGCCTCTTTGCCTTTCCCGCGCGACGGCTTTGACGCCTTCGGGCACTCCGGGCACCTGGTCAACCTCATCGTAATTGTTGTTAAAAGATTCCTTCGTTTCGCTCATTCCACGCCGCGAAGTGTTCTCGAAATTCGTCGACGTGGGAATTTTATTTAGAGATTATAAATGTGTTTTAATATTTTTTTGGTTTTAAACAGAGGTACCGTCGATATATGCACTATATTGGACCAAAAAATCCAAATTTTTCTATAAAAGAGCGTTTTTTTTACACAAAAACTATCTGTACTTAATTTAAAATATTTGTAAAATTAACACTTTGTATTGGTTATGCACAGCGTTTTGTGTATAGGGAAATTAATGCCCCAAAATTCACGTATCACACTTTGTCGTTTAAATGAATTTTTAATCGAAAAATACTGTCACTTATTTACTAAAAATTTATGAAAGTTGTTATGTCTCATAGGTAAAATCGAGTCGTTGATACGTAATTCTTAATCTTTTTTCCTCAATAATTTACATATAAGTTTTATATCAAAAATGACATTAATATCAAAAAAGCATATATGATTTTTTTTAAATACTAAAAATTGGAAAATGTGTTTATTTTTGTTTTAATTACGTGTGTGACTTCGCAGAATTGATCGAACTGCTTTAATCGTCCAACAGAATTTTATATCGTCTCGCAAACGTTTTCTACGTTCATTTTGTAAGTACGATTAAAAAGTGTAAAAGGATTCTTTATTACCTGAAAAAAAGTACGAGCTGCCTTGAACTTTGCCTCCGTTCGTGTCCAGGGTTGCTCGGAGAAACTTTCCAAGGGAGAAGGCCGATAGACGTGTAAAGAAAAATCGACGATTATTCCCTCTCTCGTCGATACACCCAGGATTATTTTTAAGTGCACGCGTGATACACAAAAGTGTTTTCCTCGAGGAATCTTTGCACTGCTCTCCGGGGAACCTGATTTTCAACCTTGAACCGCTAACCTCGAATCTCCGCGGGGAAACAATAATTATTCATCGCATCCTTGCTATTTTCATGCATCACGGTTGCTGAAAATAAAGAAACAACAATTTTATACACGCTTATATAAAAGGGTTCCATATATTTAAATATATTTTTTTATACGTAAGGATGTTTTAAATAAGATCGCATTGAATGAACATTTTCTTTAAAATATTTTATGTAAAAAAGTAGTAGAATTTTTCTTTATTAAAAAATGTCAATATCTAAAACTAATCAAATTCGAAAACATTTTCAAGAAATTCCGTTTTATATAATTCCATGCAAAAAGTTTAAAAATTTGTCTCCTACATAAACTAAAAAAAAACTACAAAAAGTGTTCAAGACAAATCGTTTTGAAATATTAATATTCACCATATTCGATATTGTATCAAAGTGCATACAAAATTTTCGATGCATTTTATTATATAGAAAACAAGATATTTACAATGAAACGTAGTTGAAAGGTGAATGACATATAATGAATTTTATTGATTTATTTTTCATCTTTTCATCGTGCACTTTATTCGGTTTACATTCGAGAACTTGTATTTTGCAAAAAAAAAATGGATTCAAATTTATCGTACGGATTCGATGGAACATGAGAGTGCCCGAAGATTTGTTTCGTTCGTTTTCGTTTTTTTCTCAAGCCGGACTCTAGTACAAATAGTCCGATAACTGTACGGGGAACGTATGTACGAGAAACTCGCACGCCTCCCCGTAATAAGCCCGCGAGAGGGCTCGTGTACGTGTTTCAGTAGGAGAGGTACGGTTGCAGGTTGCGGCAAAGGTCGTCGGGAGGCTCCGAGGTGCAGGGTTCCCACACTTGGAGCCTCGAAAGCCCCGAGCGCTGGACCGGCGGGTCAGATTGCTGTGCGCCTCGAGCGCCCGTATATCCTCCATTCCTACGGCCGGTGTTACTCGACGTTGCGAGCGCAAGTGTTGAATAAAAATGTCAGACTTTTAAATAACCTCGACAACATTTTTTTATTAAAAAATAACTTGGGGATTAAATTTATTAAATTAACACCGCCGTTAATTATGCAACTCTTGGATTTAATTTGAAAAATTAAATGTTCGCTGCAAGTTTTATTTCGTATATTTTTTTTTATTTCTAGAAAAATTAAATGAAGATTTTATTTTCAAAGAATATAATAAATTATTAAATTAAAAAAGAATGTTTGAGTATAAGAATAAAAAACGGCCATGACATTTTCAAAGTTGAATATACAATCGACGAAATTTTTCATCGAGAATAATATTCATTATTTAAATCCTCAATGAATATACCATCGATTATTCCATTCGCTCATCAAACTCACACACTCCAATTTTTCCATAAATTATTAATACAGATTTTTATATCATCATTATATTTTGTAAATAAAATTGTATTCTTTGAAAATAAATCAAAACTTAATTATAAAATATATAGAAAACAAGCAGATTTTGTATTCAAAATTGAGTTTTTATATGGTTTGTTGCAAAAAAAAATAGTTGCATTTGGAGTGAAAATTTTAATGATAAATCGCCTCGTGTAACTTTGACTAAAACTGGCTCGGGGCTCGGCGCGTGCAGGCCGCGATTGTATCGCTGTCTCTTGGCCATGGTGCTCGTTCTCCGTCGCACTACCGTACGGTTCATTCGCGATGCGACTCACGAGCTCGAGTCCCCTCCCTCCCTCGCCCGTTCTCTCATTCTCTCTCTCTCTCTCGGCTCGCGGTCCACTCTTTTCATCGTGCTCAGCTCCGGCTCTTTGCTGATGCGATTTCGCGCTCTCCGCATCCTGCCTTTATACAGCCCGTGTATAAAGAAAAAAAAACGGAGGAGGAGGAGGAAAGAGGGAACGAGAGATGAAACCGAGGAGCTCCCACCGCCTCCGCTTAACCGCGACTCTCCGCAAACTCTCCGGCCCTCCCGATCCTTTTATTCTCCTCTCTCGTATACTCCTAGCGAGCCCCATTGGCGTACACCTCCATTATTATCTTTATTCGTAATCCAATAATTCGACCTCTGACCTCACTCCCCGCAAAATCGTAACACAAAAATTACAAATGGGCTCCATCTTATTTCTTCGATTGCACATCTCGACGACTCGAAAGATTCTTTATATCTCGACAAGCTACAGTCAAGTAATTTTATATTTTAAAAACTCCGTTAATATTTTTTTACAAATGTTTATATAACTATTTTATAAAATATTTTACATAAATTTTTATTTATAAATTCACTGAATAAAAAAATTGACGTAAAATATTTTATACGGAAGAGAGTTGTAGTAGAAAGTTTCTCGTAGAATGTTTGTTGTAGGAAATTGTAGTGATTATTTTTTGTGGAACGGGAATGGGGATTATTGTCCGAGCGCGAGGACAATTGAACGATTGTCGCTGCATTGTCAAGGCTGTAGAATGGGAAGCATCAGAGAGAGAGAGAGAATAAGTGACTTTTATAGTTACGCCAGTGGTACTCTAGGGAGAGACTAGGCGCGTGGCTGGAATGCAGCGGCTCGCGGCTCGGCGGTTCGACCGTTCGCGCGAGTGGAACAAACGGGCGCGCGCGCACCAGCGCGAAAAGCCAATGGGAGAGGCGAAAGGAAGGGCAGAGGAATAAGAGAGCAAGAGAGAAAGAGAGAGAAGAAAAAACGAGAAACAATAAAACAAGAAGAAAATAAAAAAAGGGAGAAAGAGAGAGAGAGAGTTTCTGCACACGCTCCGGGCTCGCGTGAGTCGCGAAACGAGTACGACGAGGAGAACCGGAGAAAAAGCACGAGAGGAGAGAAGGAGAATCGGCGAGTTACTCACCGGCGAGTCCGGCGATCCGCTTCCCACCGACTCTCTCGCGAGCTGACGCCGAGAGATCGGGAGAGAGAGCAGATTTCACAGTACGATCATTGCCTTGTCCCGGCCTCTCAAATCACGTATCTTTCTTCCTCCCGATCCTTTTCCTCCTCCCCCCCCCTCCCGCTTATATTCTCTCCCATCGCGAACTAACAGGCTCCGCTGATATCCTCATTTGAAACAAACTGCCTCTGTACCACGATCCCTCGTCTTGGACTTATTGGTCCGCGATATATGTAGAGTATAACACCATAAAAACGAGCATTATTTTTTCGTAGTCGAATATATAGACTCTATTTTGATTTACATTCGGTCTCCTTTTTGTGAGACTAAAAGAGGAGTTAAATTTTCAAGATTCATTGAAGGTATTTAAAAAAATGTGTTTCTATGTACCAGGGGGAGAAAAATTCGATTCTTCCTCGATTAAGAGGTTGAATCGTGCAAATAGCGCGTTAAGGAGGACTCCGGGAATTCGACATTATACTCCGGAGTACGAAAAAGGCTCGGAAATAAGAGGAGTGGTTGATTAACTGAACAACAGTAGCACCTAATGTAAAGTGTCCTCCGTCACAATCGTATATGCACACAGCACGTTGCACAAGATTCCCTCTCTCTCTCTCTCTTATACTTTTTATTTTGATCGTTTCGCTGGGAGCGTGGAGCACGTAGCGAATAATAAGAGTCCGGAGAGTACGCGAGCTCGAGGAAAAAGGGGGCCGACTTAATTACGAGGATATACGAGGCAGCGAAACATCGGGGACAATCTCTCGAACGCAGGAACCCTTCGAAGCAATATCCACCTACGTGTGTATATCTAACCGTCCCTTCATTCTACCGTTCCTGGACGCTGAGCCTCCTCGGATCTCTCCCCGATTTGCATATCCAGACTGCTGCTGGCTCCTCTCGCTTTTTCTTTTTTCTCCGTCCCGAGGATCTCGAGGTTGTCGCCGAGAGACCTCGGGGAGCCTGTACGCGCTCTCTGGGCCTCCTCGCCCCCGTTCCGCGACGCGAAACGAGCTCGCTACCGCGTTTTCGCCAACAGCGATCTCCCTCATCGCCCGGCGATCCTTCCTCCGCCACCGCGCCCAATCTCTCCTCTCTATCTCTCGTTCCGCAAAAGCTACACAGGGAAAATCACGGAGAGGAATGGACGGGAGAGTTGCGCCGTTCGCACCGTTTCTCACACCCCGAGTGAAATCCGCGATCATTACGCCTCGGACGAAAGAAAATCGCTACCATCTCATCTCCAAGGTATATCTTTTACTTTATATATATATAGGAACTTGGTTTCACTTTTGTCACTGAGTGCCTCGAAAGAGCAACTGAATTCTTCTGCGTTATTTGTCATCAATGAAATTAGGATAATTGGGTTATTATTCTATCGTCATTTGTGGATTATTTATTTTTAATTAGGTAGTTCATTTTATTGTCAATTGGTACTGAAAATAATATTAATAGTTTTTATATAAAAAATATAAAAGTTAATGAGAAATATTTCAAATATTTATATCAAAGAAGGTTTAAAAATTGACTTTTTGATCGGTTTTTTGAATTTTTCAGTATGAATTGTTAGATTTCACCACGAATAATTATCATTTTCGTTATCTACGGGAAATTTCCGATCGAATAGGGTCTTAAAATCGAAAAAAAAAATTTTTTCAAAATTTAGTGAGTCACACTGGATCTCGTGGACCCATGAAAATTTCAATTAGCAATATCTTTCCGTTTTCTTGACGAAATGAACTTTATAAAGTGAGGTTTTTAAAGATTTTTGCAAAACTAAGCGAATGGCGCTGGAATCACGTTAATTCATCCATTTTTTAAAAAGTTATTATTCTTTGAAGATTTTTGAAAAAATGGAAAGGGGTATACCTTAAAAAATTGGCAAAAATTTTTGAATTTTTTTTTCTCGATTTTAAGACCTTATTTGATCGGAA
>JAPYYW010001543.1:0-28025 GCA_030522545.1 Cremastinae sp. A BG-2022a
TACCCCGACACTTTACACCGACCTACTAATTCCAAATTTCGTCATAAAACAGAACAATTAAGGCCTTAATCGGTTTTTCCACTCGACCTCGACCGATCACTATGGAAACTATAATGACAGAGTCATTAACGAAAATTTGCAAATTTTTTTCCTCGTTACGCTCGACGAATTTTCTTTATTTTTTCGAACTATTCAGGTATATTTGAAATAAATGATAGAAAATTGAATTTTAATTTTTTTTCACATGAGCTGAGAACATTGAGCGTGTTCGAGAACCTAATTTTTCGAGAATCGGAAATATAGGAAAATCTCAAAATTTCAAGTGGCTACATCTTTTCGTGTCCTGGACGATATCGACTTCATAATAATAGATTAATTCCTGCAAATTTTTGCAAGACGAAATGAACGAATTAAACATCAAAGTCATTATTTCCAAAGCAGGGTACATTAAATTTTTTTTTAATGAGAAGAGATTAGCCAAAAGTTAATGCGCTCTATTCCGTTGAGTCGATTAGAAGCCTAATGACATTTTTAATATAGGATTTATCTTTCGAAAAGATTTTTTTTTTAATTTGCTCTCCTCTTATGGCGATTTTTTGTTTAAATAATTTTTTTCGTGCTGTTTTTTGGAACGGTAGTGTAAATAATGAGAAAATTGCTTGATTCTCGTTTCCGATGATTGTCAAGTGACCCAGTAAAATTTGGAAGCTCGGGAGTTGACGCGAGCTTCGCGTGATTTACGGCAGTCTTATGGCCCGACAGCGAGCGAGCGCGCGGGGGAGGAAGCGAGCAAGTTTCCCCACTCGCTCGCGCGCACGCGTTTCTTCTTCGGCAATAAACACGAGCTCGCCGGACGCACGATTCCACGGCGCGTGCAATTTCCGAAAACTTTCACGCAACTCGCACAAAGAAAATAACTGAGAGAATTTCCCTCTTGAGAAAACAGAGGAAGCGAGCGAAATAAAAAAGGGAAATTTCGTTCGAATAACCGTACAAAATTTCGACGAAGGAATTTCCTTTTTTTCTCCCTTACGTATATTATCCGGTGAACACTTTCAGATTTTGTTGCCTATACATTTCAACGTTCGACTTTAGTTTTCAACACGTGCCATCTTTTTACTTCTCCGTGTTATTTGTTATAAATAAATATATAATTAATAAAAATCATGATTTTTTTGTCTGTAAGAATGTTATTAATATTATATTATTATTATTACAATATCTCATCACCTTTCATTTAAAAAAAAATGAATAATTGGATATCCCCTTCTATTTTTTAATTTATAATTTTCTAAATTTTTCATAATAAATATATATATCATCTACTGCTTAAAAAATGTTTAATTATCTAAATTTCTAAATAATAAATGTAAATGAATATTGTTAAAGGATAGGAACTTTTTCCAAAAATAAAGAAATTTTGCAATAAAGTATACAATTCAAATTGTTAACAGATTTTTATTCGTATTATTTACGGAGATTATTTAAATATATTATTTTTAATGAAAATGTTGAGCACTAGAGTAAAAATTGGAAGCACGCGTTATATAAATTGAAGAAGTGTCGAAATAAAGCGTTATTCGAAGATCTATTGGGCAAATTTGAGAGAAAAGTGGGTAAGCGAGTGCATTGAGAGAAAACGATGCAATATAAAAGAAGAAAGTTGAACGGGAGTGTTGGGAAGGAGTCGAGAGGAGTCGAAGGGTCGTTTACGAACAGGATGAGTTTCTGTGTTCCGTAATGGCGAGAGAGAACAAGCGGGGACCGTGGCGGCGTACGCCTCGTCACAAATCAAAACACGCTCCGAGGACCAGTGAGAAGATCTAGAGGTAAAGGCGCGCGTGTCGTAAAATTTTTCCAAAAGCCCTGTCGGCGACCCACTATTTTCGTCACGGAAATTCAGATGACGACGCATTTCCTCCCCTTTTCACTCTCCAAATTCATTCAAAAAAAAACATGCATCAAGAATATCATTCAAAAAATTTGCAAATATTTACTAAACGAAATACACAAGGTATATTATTCCATGAATTTTGTTTTTTTTTCAGTATTATGATAAAACTTGATCCTAGATTTTTTTATATACTATACGTTAATCGACACTGAGACTCTGGAAAAATTGATCAATTTTTTAAAAAGTTAAAACGTAGTGATAAATTAATTTTGAAACAAGGAAAAATAAAAAATAGTAAAGTTTCTCACGTGTTTTCCAGCTTCCGCGTACGTTCATAATTTTTGAGGGAACAGTCGACTAGAATTGCCTCTTGAGAACTGGGGTCCAAAAGATTTTGATTTTATGATTTTCGTGACAGGGTGATACGCAATGTTGGAAGGAAGGAAGGAAGGAAGGAAAAAGGGAAGGGGGAGGAGGTTATTGGGAGAAATAAAGAAAAATTCTAAGGGCTGTATCGGTTGGAAAACTTGTGGCCCGAACGGTAAGCAAAAGTTATACGACTGGCCGAGCCACCGTTGCTTTTTCTCGTTTGCCAAAATGGCCTGACCCGTAATTCAACGACAATCCGCATGGAGTGGTAAAATCGCGTGCCGGTTGAACGACGTCCAAACAAGAAGGGAAAAACTCTTGCTACTTCGAGCCTGGAAACATATTATAAATATTCGTTATATTTACTTCCAAGCTTGCCTCATCTTTGGAAAATATATATCTGCGAGCGAGAAAAACGTGAGCCCTTCGATCCTGTTAGCCCACTAACTCAAAACCAATCGCAACTTTCCTATATACCGAAACATTTTCTCATCTTTCTCCCTCTTTGTTCTTTCCTGCGCAATCATAAATTATTCAAATTTTGCTGAGTATACTCATACCCTTAAATTTACTCGTTATTTACAATTTTTCAAATTTATAAAAATTTACACGACCAATTTGAAAATGTTTATTTGAAACATGTACAACCAATTTGTTTAAAAATCATATTTTTGTCACTCGTTTTTTCATTCATATTTTTAGTTGTAGATTTTTAACTAGCATAAATGTGCAAATCCAGTGAATCATTAAAAAAACATTTCGACAAACTTTACATCTTATTGACTTTTAAATATTAATTAAAAAATTGCAGGTAATCAATAGAGATTGGCTGAATTTTTTTAATTTGAAAAAAAATCAATGGGCGAATATAATTAAAAAATCTCGTTACTCAGAGTTTATGGAATAAAAGGTATACTCATCTTGCGTGTTTGTATTCACGTCCGCTGTTATTATTTTTTTTAATACTCAAATGAAAAAAAAGTTATTCTGCACATATTTATTTAACAAAGAAATGTAATTAGTGGCGTTATGGAGAAAAATTAATTTCGTAATTTTGCTGCCGGATATGAGAATTTCATTTCGGCCGAGTTCGGACAATTGTGCACATAAAATCAATAATGCATGTACATGTTAATTGTAATTGTAATATTTGGTAGATCAAAATTTAATCGAGCCAGCAAATTCAAGGAGAAATTATAAAAATGCCGAAAAATTGTTGGAAATTCCTTCGGTAAATATTCAAGGCACGAGCTGACCGGATGGTGAGTTTTACACAAGAATTTTATTCCACAAGTATGCGCTTGACAACCGGTGTCTTAGGGTTTTGGGTCACTGGGCTACGAGGATGTTTCCAAGGGATTAGAAAGTATACGAATATTTATGCTACCCCGGAGTGACGGTAGCCTCATTCTCTTACCTTGTCTTCTCATTCTCAAACTTTCACTTTTTTTCGCTTCTCTCATATTTTCATTTTCATATTTTTTGTATATTTATTTTTTTATAATTGATTCGAACCTGCACACATTTTCATATCGAGAAGATTCAACATTTTGAACAATTATCCGCCATATACTGAAAAATGGAAAGTGTTATTCATGGCTCTTGATTATTTATGATATTTATGATTTCTATATCTATATTTATGATTGTTCTAACAAGGAAGACATGATGGCGACAATTGAACAACTTATTTTTAAAAACTGGTTGTCCCTTTCGAAAAAAAAATTAGTCCTGTAACTTTTTGAATAAACTGTGCAGTTTACACGTGAGAAAACATCCCGTCAGATCTGTTACCTGAAAAATTCTGAATGAACGTAATAAATAAATAATCGAGAATGTGCAAGTTTATAAAAATCTTGAAAAAAACGATAAGACCTGTAAAACTATAAAAAACCTGAAAAAATCGAGTGCTCTTTGATACGTGTACCGAGTACGTCACTTTTTCAATAGAACAAACGGGGAGTAAATGGGGAGGCCGGAGTTCAGGGGGTGAGTTTACACTGGGAAATAGCGAGGTCGGGTTGGCTTTGAAAAATAAATAATGGGGTGGTGAAAATAATGGAGGGCGACGGTAGGACGAAGAGAGGGGGGGAATTTTAGGGAAAAGGGGTTGGAAACTTGAGAGAGACAGAGAGAGGGAGAATGAAGAGTATTATGACGTAGAGAAGTCTCGGGGGTGATTTTTTTCATCCCCCATGGATCTAGTTCGATAATTTCCAGTCTGACCAGGCTCTCTTTCTTTCTCTCTCTCTCTCTTTTTTTTTAATATGGGCGCAGCGGCTCCGCGAGTACATCCCATATGGGTTGCACCCCCGTATGTATCGGATAATGGTGTTACGCACCCCAAACGTTCAACTTTCGCGTCTTATCCGTCTCGCCGATCGATTCTCTCGCTACATAATATTCCTGGACTCTTGATAGCCTGTAACTTTGGCTTACCCGATTCCAGGCTCCCTGTATCACCCCCGAAACCCCCCCCCCCCCACGGGCTTTCCGATACCCTTCAATGTTGCTTTCTCGAGAACAAAGAAAAATCACCCTCCGACGAACAGAATGCATACTCTCCGACAATGTGTGCCTAGACGCGTACCTAAATTCGTATCGCGCTCCCGGAGATACGACAGAATTTCTTCATCGTCTTATATTCTCTTCCTTACATTTAGACATTAAACAAAAATTTGTTTTATCGTGCAAAAAATAGTTGTACGATACCGAGATATTTTTTTTTAGAGAGAAAAATATTATTGTCACTCCGATATATTTTTTTTAAACCTAAGGGCATTTTCGTTATGCCCAAATATTTTTTTTGTCTTTTTTTTCGTTATTACAGACACAACATTTTTTCGCGTTTGTTATTTTTTCATCTAAATGGGGAGGATATGGTTTTCGTAAATTTTGGAAGTATTCCGTGTCGTGCCTGGCACAGAAAAACGCTTTCGCTCGTGGACGTAGAAAAAAATCAAGGCAGGATGACGACAGGGATGACGTGTGTGCACTTTTGACGTGTTTGCCCTCTCGTCCGTATGGAACGTACGCTCACGTCTATTCGCATGTATCGCTGTCGAATTCAAAGAGAAAGAGAGAGAGAGAGAGAGAGAGCCCGCCTCGCCGCGCAGGGGATCACGAGGGTTGCGAGTTGATTTTGCGTGAGGGGTTGCCTAGGAGCTTGTCGTGGCGTACCCCTGCGGGCTCCCGCGATTCTAACCAGGAATTGAGACCCCGGAGAGTGTTTTCTCTCCTCTAAATTCAACGTCCAACTTCATCTCTTCCCTTGTCTCGCTTATCCTCGCTAAACAGATTTGTCGAAAAATAAAATCGCGCGCCTCCAATCAGAGAGAATAGATAAAATTGTAAAAATAAATTCCCTTCGATACTTTTTCTCGATACTTGAATAGCGCGTTAACAATATAGGAATATTTACAAAAAAGAATTTCATACATTGGTCGAGATATTCATGTTACAAAAAAAATTTGTATCTTTTTTTTCATGTTCAAAAATTTAAAAATTTGATAAAATAATGTGAAATGTTTTTCACGGCGAAATAAAATAAACTTGATAGGGTATATTCATGAGAATTTTCTAACTTTAAAAATGAAAGAATTGAATAAAATAATTTCTTTGAAACATGCATTTATCAGTAATAAAAAGTTTTACAAGGTTTTAAAATGAACATATCCTAATACAATATGTAACTGAAAATTAAACTTTTTTTCGTAAATATTTTTACTCGCAATTCTAACAATATTTTGTTGTTTTTTTTTTGTAAAATTGATGTATAAGGTATAATTTAATTTTACACCACTTTGAGTCATATACTTTCTCTTACCTGAATTCTGTAAACGTCAAAAATTCATTCACCCTGTCAGGTGTGTAAAATAATTGGCTTGTTTATCAAATTACCACGAGTGCACTTTGGTAATCGAATCACTTTCTTCATTTTATATAGAAATGAATTTACCTTGGTAGATGGGTCATTTCCTCAGAACCGTTATTCACAAAAAAAATGTGAATTAAACGATTGAAAAATAAATGGTCCATAAGTAAACTAAATTTCCAGAAATTTTTTAAAATTCTTAATAAAAAGGCCAATTATTGCTTATAAGAAAATTCCCTATAAAAATTGGAGCAAAAACGTCGCTTTTATGAAAGCCCGGCTGTTCGATCGTAATCGGATTACTTCTGCAACGTAGCTTTTAACTTTTTTCAGCCCTTGTTTGAAAAATATTCTTTCACTCTATTGAAAAATTTTCCTTTGAAAGAAAAAGGTCAAAACTAAAAAAAAATCTTTATGTTTTAATAATCTACAAATAAAAATATCGTACAAATAATAATCTTTTAAAAATAATTTTGTTAAAAACTTTTGTATCGTTGAATCACACGAGAATAAGAAAAACTGGCGAAAAGAAAATTGCAACTCGTTTCATTAATACTGAGAAAAATCGATATTCCAATTAGCAAATCTTGCGAGAGAAGATTGAGAAACGTCGAGCAAAATTTACATCCGACGCGAGACGTCATCGCAGTTCAATCTCTCTATTTTCCCTGTCAATAATATTTATATTTTTTTTTTCAGGAAGCTACTTGATCATCGAGATTGCAATAACGGAGGAAAAGAATAAGACGGATATTTTTCGAGTGCAAAGCGCTCAGGACCCCCGGGGCGAATTGGCCGCTGGTTTGGCTACTTTTTCCAATATATAAACCAATAAAAATCCGCCATAAAGCCCGTACACCACTTTGGCATTTTGGTCATGCACTGACCACAGATTTTACGTAGCTTCGTGCATATAGAAAGTTCGTTTATGTCCCAGTAATTCTCGAAAATTTTCTTCTCTTACACGCTTCCTTTCTCTCTCTTTTCGTCTCTCTCGTTTTCCTGGCCGACCTTTTCCCGAAAAATATATGAAAATTTCTTATTGGCATTCGCCTTCTCTCTTCGTTTTCTCGCTCCTGATGCCCTCGGCGAGTTCACGAGCTATGTAAAACTCATTGTAACGCAAAACCCTATCGTAAAATGAAAGCGTCGAGTAGGTTAGAGTGAGGATCGAGAGGCCGAAAAAATAAGCATCGATTGGCCCCCGCCTCCGCCGGGGCTGCAATAAAAGAATTTCGCTGAGGCGAGACCTGGCGAAATTTTTCCTATCGGGCAATCCGTCGTCGCAATATATACCTTTCGTTTCAACCTCTTTTCCCAGGCACGGTTAACCTCTCGGGAGGCTAATTTTAGTCCCGACTTACAAACCAAACCGGCTTTAAAATTATAAAATTTAACTCCGTCCCGGCGTAAATGCGGTTTTATTAATGCTCACTGTCAATTTTTGCGGTTTATTACTTTTTCCTCTTATTTTCGAAATCCCTTTTACGACATTTTCCACTATAATTATTCGCATACATTGGGACGAAATAAAAATTCCTTTTGTTCTACAAATTCTTTTTCAATTTTGTCTATCGATGAATCACTCGTATTTAATTGTTTTCCAAGAAAATATTTACTCGAGTCGAATTAATCTTTCCTTTGGAATATCATTCATTTATATTGTCAGCTTCGTCTTATGTCCTTGCTTCGTATCGGATGAGAGTGCGGTTTCCCTTTCAACCTGCAATCGACTTTTATTCTTTTTCCAGACCGCAGACGCTTCAGGATCGTTTTGAGGCTTGATAATACAAACGAACGATATCCTCCTTCTCAGAAAACGTCTTATTATTTCCCAAAGATATTCCAGATCGCATCCTCAACCTTTTTCTCCTTTTTCACTCTCGAGTCAATCCCATTTTCCGTTTCCTTATCTCGACTCTTACTTTCCATTGTTCCTCGCCGTATAAATTCACCTCGTCCTCCTTAATCGATTCTTATATTTTTTTGTCATTCTCTCTGATCTCATCGCAATTGGAATCTCAATACAAAGCTTTCATAAATTTTCATGGAAACCGCACCAGGGTGAGTGGAGAAATTTAGGTCTCGATCTTTCAATTGTGAATCATTGATTTAGTCGTGAATAAGACATTCATTTTGGTCATTTTATATTGTAGATTGTTCAGATATTATAAAGTTCGTTCTTTTTTTCATTTACATAAATTTTGACGAGAAAATAAAAGTTTCTTTCTTTGTTTACGATTTTTGAAATTTTATTTTACTTTGTTACAAAAAAATTAATTTTTGAAGAAAATTTGGTGGTTGCATGAATAAATTTCGAAGTTCTATTGTTTATTTGACCTTTTTAAAAAAACTACAAAATGGTGACTAAAATATTTTTGTACTTGAAAATATAATTTTACGTCGAACAGTTGGAATAAGAATGAAGATATGAAAAAAATGATGAGGGTCCAGACGGGGAGCGCGGCGGAGAGGGAAGGATCCTCAATCGGTGCTAAAACGACAGGATCAGGATTCGCGGGGGAATGGTTACTAATTGTTCGAGGTCCGACTCTCTCGCACCGATTCGGACTCCCGCACCCTCCAGGTTCCCTCATCAACACTGATTGCCTAATTCTAGGACCCTCAAACTCTCCGAAATACCCGAAACCATATGGTACTTGCCTCTCGCTTCCTTTCTCTCCTCTCTATCTTTCCCTCTCGCCTACATCGAGACACACGTTGATTCTGGTCATCAGGACTATCCGCAGCTTTATTGTGTTCGCACCAATTTAGTTCATTCCCTTCTAATGATTCTACCCTGCTAAATTTATCCCTCTGTCTTTTTCTTTATACATATGCTCATGTTTCTCCTCTCTCTCTCTCTGTTTCTCCATTCAATAATATTATTCCACGACAAAAATTCCCAATTTCGCATCGACGCTATTCACCGATTCATTAACGATTGTCGTTCGATTAGTCGACAATAAAGGGGTTTCACAGACTCGCGTGATTATTCGCACAGCAATTCATCGACGTGTCGCTTTCCCATATTGACAACATTTGCAAAGTCTCACAAATTTACCAACTCGGTTCCAAACAAGAAAGCAATTCAACAATTTTTTTTCGTGAATAACTTTTTTTCTGGGATCGAAAGATAATTTTGAAGTGTCAAGGTGGTCCCATGATGATTACATTATTTTTTTGATCGATTATCATTTTCAACCATACTAGAGTTATTAATAAATAAAATTTTACAATTTTACAAATTAATATCTGCAAAACTAGATAGCATACAGCTTTTAAATTTGTATTAAAACTCAAATGTTCATTCATTTTTGAATAATAAACCTTGAAATGTCAAATATCATTGAATCCTAAGAATATCGCATGAATATTTTAAGGGGTTTCCATAGCCTTGGCGAAAATAAATGAAGGTTTACATGTTAAAAGTACAGGGAATCGAAATTCATTAAGAAAACGATGAAAATTTGAAAGAACGTTCTTTGCCACTAAACAAATTTATATAAATTAAGAAAAAAAAATCGTTTACATTGTTTTCGAGTAATTAAGTGTTAAAGTTACATTCTTATATATGGAAAGTATACCTATATTATCTAAAAATTGATATTTGATGTTTCAATTGTTCGGAAAATAATTAGACGAAAATTCGAAAAAAATTCTTGTTTGCGCATTTCATATGAAATAATATCCTCTCCAAATTTGAACGAATTTTAATTATTTCGTTATATAACTATCGTAACCCCTTAAGTCGTGAATTCCTCGATTTTATTTTTCAAAATAAAACAGTGTTACAAAAAATTTCATATAGATTAAAAAAAAAAATACATGGATGTACTTTTTAAAGCTCACGAAGAGAATTGCGTTCGTATTTCTTCCCAACTTTTTTTGTTTGAGAGAAAAAAAAAGAATTGGATTGACCGAACGGTCACTTCCTTCATTTGCATAGATCCTCCCAAAGAATTTTCATTTCTTTTTTTTTCTCCGCGTCGCGACTCTTTCGCATATTTACTTTATCTCTGTTTCTCTCGCACTCGTGACGCTGCGCTCGTGATTCGATTATTCCCCGACGAACGCACTCTCCTCCGTGAGCAAACATTAGTTAGCGCGATGCGAACGCGACAGAAGAGAATCGCTATCCGGAGCGCACACACGCGGAGCGCGAGGGCCGCGTGTGGACGATTCGCGACTGTGTGTGCACGCTCAAGAGAGAATTTCGGCATTGGCTCTCTCTCTCGTGCCCCGTGTGTGGTGACCCTTCACGGTTTCTCGCTTTCCGTTGTCTACTCGTCAATGCGAAAGCCCGGAGGGGAAACGCGCCGAGAGAGATGGAGATTTTGCGAGAGAGCGAGAAAGCGCAGGAGAGAAAGGGCAGGAATGGTGTCGACAACGAAGCTCAGAGCTACGGTTCTCATTTCCTCATCGCCAGAGCGAGAAACAAAAAAAAAGGCCACACTGACAAGTTGCTGCAATATAGAAGGGCTGGCCCAGAATCCGAAATCGATTTTTCAATTTTGAAATAACACGCCGTGGCATTGCACGACGATGATCAAATTGCCAACTAAAAAGTGCAACGCGAGCAAATCGGAAACAAGAATTTTTCGCCAATTTTTCCATACCCTTCTGCCGATCCCGCGAGTGAAAATCGTCATTGCTTCTCCGTATACACGTTGAATATCTTCGATGAAAATCAAGCAGTCGAGATGAGTGTCCTGGAAATGTTCCCACGAAAAAAAAGGATCGGAGGAAGGACGAGAAAAATGGAAAGAGAGAGAGAGAGAGAGAGGAAGGGAGAAACGATGGCACGAGACACGAATTCATGAGAATGGGGATTGAGAATCGCTGGGATGTAGCGTACGAGGCCTGTAGTTACTAATACAGATCTCACGCAACTCTCCCCTCGATATATAAACCATTCTCTCTATCGCGAATCCCCCTTTTCTTAGTCTCTCTCTCTCTCTCTCTCTCTTATTGCCTGAATCTCGCTCGCTTTCTCTTTATCTTTCTCCATTTTTCTCTCTCTCGTACACGTGTGCGAGCTTTTACCAAACGACCGTGGTGTGTTGCCCCATTCAGATTTAAATCGTCGCCGAACAAAAAGAAGAAAGGAAGCGGTAGCGTGTCAGAGCCCGAGAGAGCGAGAGAGGAGAAATAAGCTCTGGAGAATATGAATCCCCTTCGCGCTCGGAACGGTGTTTCAATCTCTCTTTCTCCGGGCGCGCGCGTTCTCTCGCTCGCCTGAAAATAATGTACACGTAAACACATGAGCGACGAAAAAATGGAGAAGGTATCGCACTGATAGATCGTAGCTTAGCACGAGCCGGGATCGCTTTCTCGCAACAAGCGACTCGACAAAAAGAATAGAGAAAAAAAGAAGTATCATTCCACGTTGGGATTTTTCTATCATTCATACAGACGAGTCTCCAAATCGAATTTTCAAAGAATACGAAAAATTTGACGTACCGAATAAATCGAAATAAATTTATAGTATAAAACGTATAAATACAGAAGTTTTATAGATATGGAAATTTATAAGAGTAACAAAAAAAAATTGAGGGATTGAGGTTTTGTGCGATATACTCGTCAAATGCAAATCAAAGTTTTTGTAATCTCATGTTTCTTTTTTATTATCATCGGCTTTCCTCCTCTCGGCATTTTATATTACATATACTCATCTCTTTTTACATTAAATTATATCTCTGACATTAAATAATTGCGATATCTCTCGATTGTTTGAATAATCTCGATTATTTACAAATATAACACAATAACGTAATCTCGAAAATTCGCTCGTACGCAACAGTCTCTTACTCTTACTCTCCGCCCTTCGAAAAAATCTTTTCCATTACCCTTTTTAGATCTCTTCAGGTCTATTATTGTTATTCGATTCTTTCCATCTATTACCTTGTAGATATTATTATTGAATGTACACTGCTTCGTCGCTACAAATTATTGTCCCACCGATAAATATCGATCTACGAGTCTATTTACAATTTTTACAATTCGTCGATGAACCCGTCAATTCTGTTTTTTTTTTCGCTCGTATTTACATTTTACAAGGGACCTCTCGATTATTTACACGAAATTCCTTTTTTTTTACTCGGTGGACGAGCGACGAGATATTCAGGCCAGAAAGGTATACGTTTCTTTCGCTCGGACGCGTTGAATTTTGCGCGTTGCTCGAATTTTCATTCAATTCCGTTGACAATCGATTTTTTTACTGTACTTTTTTTTCGGAATTTTTTTTTCTTCTTCGACAACGGCACCGAAAATGCTTCTCACCCGGTGAAGGAAATCACGATCGGAAGAAAAGTCCCGGTGAAAGAAAAACTGCGAGGAAGTTATCGGGAGGGAGAATAATGCGCTCCGGAAAAACGTCCCCGGCGATTGACGCCCAACCGACGTTTCCGACGAGACGCGAATGCTAGCGCGCGTACTCACGAAAGTCACTAGCCTTGCAGGGAACAAAATTCTCTCTGATACAAATTTCAACGGTGTTCACTATTTTTTCGAAATCCTTCATTTTTTTTCCACACTTATTCTCATCGCTGAATTCTCCGTGCTCGTAAAATGTCATCTCGACAAATTTAGAATTTCTATCCCCACTCGTTTGATTATTTCACTGCCATCACAGAGAGTTCTTTTCTCTTGTTTCTCTGATTTTGTAGCTCGGTATCAATTTTTTTTTTTCATTCGTTCATTATTAGTACAAACCATTTTTTTTTTGGAATAAATTCAGTAAGGCCTCCACACTGCTTTCGCGGCTGGTGTCGACGAGATTTTGGTCGTCGTTGGGCTCCGTTTCGGCGTCGCTGTGATCTCGTTGCTGTCGCGCCTCTGGGAAATGTGCGAGGTCGGCGCTTTGAGCTCGCACTTGGTCCCGACGAGCGGTTTCCGGGAGTTCCGATCGGGCAACGAGGAGGAGGGATTCGTCACGGGCGGAAGCGTGTTCAGTCTTATCGGGACGAAGGCGCTCCGCGTCTCTTCCGGCGTCGAGTCGCTTCCGCTCTCGCTCGGACTCCGCGGCGGCGTTCTCGACGGACTGTTCGGTATCGTCGTACCCCCGTTCGTTTCCGTCGGACTTTTCGCCACTCCCGAATAATCCGAGGCTCCGAATCTCGCGTGGTGATCCCCGAACGAATATGCCGATGGTAACACCGTCGGCGTGAACGGAGGAGTAAAAAGATCCGTCGGTGGCATTGGCATCGTTCCTAATTTTCGTAAAACAACAAAAAATAAAGAAAAATTTTGAAAATTTTGCACGATTTTTGTTCTTAATGTATAGTTTTATCAAAAAAAAATCGTTTTCTTGGGATTTAGATACAATGTGCAGTTGTATATTAAATTTAAAACGGTTTCACTACGTAGAACTCGAGATATTTATTGTCAAAAATCACTATTTTCTGCAGTCTCCCATAAGAGCACGTGTTAAATATTGCAGACTTCAATTAACATCCTTATTAACATCCAGCCCAATTTATAAGAATATTTAATGCTTCAAATTCGATACTTGAGATATTTAAAATTAGTCCAAAATTTTTCAAGTAGTGTGAACGGGCAAAGAGTCAGTTGAAAAAAGAAATCTGAGAAAAATGAATACCTTGCGAATTTGCAATTAGATAGTAATATCGAGAAAGAATTGATAAATTTAAGAAATTTTCGAAATTCGTACTTGTAAATTAGTGCAAAAAGTGCTAAGTTGTTGCATTTTCTCGCGTTAAAGTATGTTTAAAAAAAGTTACATATGTCATATCAAAAAATAGGAAATTTTAATTTTCGTTTTCTCGACGTTTTTTTCGAAACAATTCCTTGATCGGAGCGAGAGAGGCAAAAAAAAAGCTGAAATAGGGGTGATCGGGATTGGTACATTCTGCCAATTTCCACCGTGCAAATTCGTCGAGTTCGCTGCTGGGGTCGAGGTGGTCCGAGCGCGCATTGTTGTTGCCCCGAAGGGGATGCAAAGGGGACTCGTTTTTGGACGGGAAGGGGGAAGCGAATTCCGTCTCCGTTCTTTGTCAGGGAGGGAGAAAAAAGAGTGTAAGGACGAAAAGGGAGAGTGAACCCTCGGGTCCAGCGACCTATGAATCATCCTCGAACTTATTCGAATCGATAACCAACGCGCTCTAATGTCTACCAAGCTTCTGCCATCTTTCATCCCCGAACTAAATTATTCTTTTCTTTTTTTTTTATTTCATCATCAACGAGCTCTTCAAGCATTTTAATATGAATCAAGAAAAGTTCCTGACACAAATAAATCACGAAAAATAACGAGATATGGAAAAAGAAATAAATAAGGGTCATATATAAAAAGAAAAATTTCTTCGCGATTTTGCGGATAATCGCCCTTCAGATTTTCATGTAAATCGATAGAATTCAGGAATCGAATCCGGGACGATAAAAAAAGAACGAGCGGAATCACTGAAATAAGTTCAGGGTGAAAAATCCTCCCGGAAATGGACGAACGAACCGAATATATTCGTTTTGCTGAGGTTTGGAAAAATGTGCTTACCTTTCACTAGCGCTGGATGGGGCAGGTGCCAAGCGTGGCCGAGATACGCCGCGTCCAACCAAGGATTCAGGAGACCCAGCCCAGGAAATCCGGGTCCGTACTGATAATCTGTAATCACAAAAGTGACAAAATAATCAATATATGTATTACAAAAATTATTTTTCCAATATATATATATCCTTATTGTTATTTTAATTTAAATGCAAATTTTTCATATTTCCAAATTGAATGAAAAATATATAATAACCATCGGATATTCCCAAAAGCGAGAAATAATCCCCGGAGGATTTAATGGCGCTATACTGAAAATAAACTTTCCGGGACTCGAGGTAAATAAAAAAGAGAAAAATATCGTGAGATTTACAAGACGAAGGCGATTACGCGTACCGACAAACGCGATAGTTTGGAGTCTTTTTTTTCTTTATTTTTATTTTTTTTTTTGAGGACGAGGGTTGAAAGAGCGAGCGCAAAAAAAACGAGGAAAAATAATAAAGATCGAAATGAGCGTCGTAAAAGTGGAGTAACGATGTACCAAGTTGGTGCGTGTGTCTCCCGTTTGATCGCTTTTCTCCGCTGAGGATTCATCTCGGAGAGTCTAGCCGGTAGTTTTAATGCGGAATTATAAAAGGCTCGGGCACGACTTGGAGAACGCGCGCGTTCGCCCTCGTTTTTTTCCTCTTTGACGCTCGCGGCCGGCCGAGCCATCTTTTAGTTGCATTTTGTGGCGCACATGCTACCGCCATATGTGAAACGATTATAAACAAACCGAGAGGAACGAGATTAAACTTTCGAGAACTGAACGCCGAGCTACTTCTCTTTGCCCTGCCGACCTTATTTTTATTTCAATTTCGAGATTATTTGCGCGAATTCTCATTCAGTCTTCGCCCAAAACAATAAAAATACGTTTACTTCATTAATTATATTTTTTTCTATCAAATTTTGTATTTTTATTTTCATTGAACTTTTATTCAAATATTTTATTTCCATTTATTTAATGTTCATCCAAACAACATAATTACGAATATTGTGGATCAATTAAGCAAAAATGTTTCTAAGATTTCTATATATTTTAAATTGTCAAACTTTTCTCTGAATTTTCGTTACGAATCACTCAATATTTTAATCTTCAACCAAGTAATATATAGATGCGAATATTTCCTAAAAGGAAAACAACAAATTATATTTAAATTTTAGTTTTGAATTTTTTAATATTGAAACGTACTCTAAATTTTCGTTTCGAATCATACCTGATTCTTCATCCAAGGAATGAGTGAATATTTTTTTGCGAGCAAACATAAATTTTTCTAATACTTCAATCACGAATTTTGATCAAATTTTCATTACCGCTTATTTATCCGAAATCGAACTTTTTTTTATTGCATCGAATCGTTTGATTTTTCATTTCGTGTTTCTCATTTTTACAACGCTTTCAATTAATTTTCTCGCAGTAAGTTCGTCCATACACATACGTGTGAAAACGACTGAATAAGAATGAACAATGAAAAATGTTTTTTTTTCCAGGATCATAAAAATTTAATTAAGAAATTGAAGGCAAGGGTGAGAATTTTGAAATGCGAGGTAATTTGGGGTATAGGATTGGAGAAGAAAGGGTGGGCGGAGGAGGACGGGGTGTGGGGGCGGGGGAGGGTGGTTAGAGCGTGCCATTTGGGCACACGGGCGAGGATGCCCCGTATGTGACCGCCGTCGCGGTTTGAGGTCCGCCAGAAGCTGGTCATACACTATGACCGGGGTTATTAAACGCTCTCACCCTCCCTCCCTCCCTCTTTCTCCTTCCTTCCACTCGCCCTCCGCGAATCGAATTCTCTCAACGTCGTACAATAGATCCGTGATTCGAAATTTTCAGTTTTTCCAACCTGCGAAATTGCTCCCAGTGTCCATTTGTCACGAAATTTCACACACTTTTGCAATCAATTTAAACGGTTCAACTAATTATTTAACGAAATTATTCTCCATCTTTGCGAAGTGACGTTTTTTCACGTTTATTATTTCAATAAATTTTTCTTTTACGATATTTAGGCAAGTTTATATAAATATTATTTAAAGAAATTATTCTCCATTTTTGCGAAGTGACATTATTCTTCACGATTCAACATTTTTCACGTTTATTCTTTCAATAAATTTTTCTTTTAAGATATTTAGGCAAGTTTATATAAATATTAATTAAAGAAATTATTTTCCATTTTTGCGAAGTGACACTATTCTTCACGAATCAACATTTTTCACGTTTATTCTTATAAGAAATTTTTCTTTGAAGATATTTGGGCAAGTTTGTATAAATACTTACTCGACTTGGACCTTGGTTCTCGAGGACCGTCGACTGTAACTTTGATTGCCTTCGTATAGGTCGCTATTTGGAAAGGTACCGTGCTAATTTGTATCGTCAACGAGAATGATTTTCCTGGAACGGAACGAGAAAATTGGATAAACTTCTTACCTAACTCATCCTCGAGCCAATGAGTTTAAACGTAAATATAGCGAATCGTCTTGAAATCGTAATTCAGTCTATTGTATAAAAATAAATATTTTTTTTCGATATTTAATTGCTCGAGTCTTTCGAATAACTGTTACAATGAGAGAACAGAGTCTATCGTTATAAGTATCGTTAAGTATCGTTACTATACAAAAGCGACAACTGATTATTATTGAACTAGTTACATTTTATTTAGATCCTATTCTCAATATAATTACGTTAAATTATAAAAATACATTTAATTATAATATAAATGGTATACTTGTCACTTTATGGCAAAATTTACTATCGTGATTTCTCTCAATATATTTAGGTGAAATGTTTATTGTTTATTGAATTGAATTCTTGAATTGCAAAATCTAACATTATATTTATGATATTTTGTTAAATTTGGTGATAAAATCTTTGTTTTTGAATTGTATATAGGCGAAATAAGGATTATTTTTACCTCTTCCACTGCGACCAACGAATCTGAGGTCGTTGAATTTGGCAACTTGGTTCTTCATGACCGCGGTGCAGTTTCTGAGCTCGCCGCAACAATTCTCGTCGTTACCGGCGCGAATGGTAACGAGGGTGCCGTCGCTGACTTCGTCGAGGGCGACGACTTTGAAGGCGATCGGCAGAGACTTGTTGGATCGCCAGTGGGTGGGTAACGCGGTGCAGAGGATCGCGGGGCTTCCGGTTTGCACGAGATCACCGTGACACGCGTTCAGAGTGTCGTGAATGGCGTTGAAGCTCTCCATGCCGAGTGGTCCCTCCGGTAAATGCATTTTCATCGATTTTTCGTCGAAGCGAAAAAATCGCGAATCGGCCAGTCCCGTAACTCCACCGCAATGATATCTCGATCAACTATAGAGTCCTCTTTCCGTCCCAAAATCACAAAATGAACGAACGAAAAGCCAAAAAGCCCCAGGATCGTTTTTCCACTGAATCGTTCGATCGCGATTTATGTATCGCGTTTGTTTATTATCCGCTCAGAATCGCGATCGAAGCATCTTCCGATTGATACCGCGTCTGGCGGGCACGGAGCGCGTTAAATCCGAAAAGAATGAGACGCGCACTTTATCCTCGGTAGTTACTCGTGGCACTTTCGTCAGCACATATCGTGGAAAAAAAATGTTCGCCGATCGGGACAAATATCCTGCGTTGCATCGAATTGTATTATACGATGTGGCACACACAATAAAATGCGCACAGACACACGCGCGGCGGCGGCGGGCACAGCGGAGGACGGAAGTCGCGATTGCGTGGCGATGCGAGCGAGAGAGAAAACGTGCGGGGGCGCGCGCGCGCGCGGGTGCGTCGACGGGCCGCGATAAGCTTCGAAATATAGAGCACGACGGTCCCTTGAGCGAGCGCGCTCGAAATTAGTGTGCGTAGTTGCCGTGTGTTCGATGTTCGCTCGATGCCGACTCGGCGGATTCTAGTTTTTCGCCCCCGTAGCCGCAGCTATTTAGAGGGGAATTTTTATCCCCACTACAGTTTTTCCGTGAGCTCCACCCAGCGTAGGCGCGTCGACCAATGAGGACGGTGGTCGTGTTTGTGGCCTCAGCGGCTCGCCGCCTTCGACCCCTAACCCAGGGGCTTAAGAGTTCGCCTCGCGCGCGCCCGACCCCGACACGGGGGTTGCTGCTTCGCTGCCTTTCCTCTGCTCTTCTTCGCTCTCTTCGTCGATCGTCGTCGCACGGCCTCTCCATCGCCCGCGTTTCCTATACCTACCCGCTCTGATGCTCTTCCTCGCTCCCTCCCTCCCTACCTACCTTCTTCCTTCCTTCACCACACCTCGCACCTTGCCTCGTCGCCGACGAGCGCGCCGCGCTCAGCCCTCCACAACCCTATATTCACACTCTCGACACTATCTGTCTCTACCTTTTCTTCCTCTCTGCCTATATATATATATATATAGACCAAGCCCCTCTCCCTCCCCCCTGTCTTTCGAATCTCTTATTTTCTCGCCTCGCGCTCTTCATCATTTTTCTCATTCACGCTTCGCGTGTTCTTTTCTTTCTCTCTCTCTCTCTCTTTCTCTCTTCCCTTATTCGCCAATTGTTTATTTTTTCCTCTGCCATTAGCCTTACGTAGTATGTATACTTTTTGCCATTTTCTGAATCTTCTCACACTCGATACCCCTCTATAACTTCTCGCTGCTCTTCATCTCGCTTTTTTTTCATCATATTTATGTTTTCTTCATTTCTCACTGGCTCTTTCCTTATTTCTTTGTGACTCATCTGTTTGATTTTTTTCTGCCGTTATTAATATATAGCCTTGTATTTTTCTTCAATGTTTTCTGTTTATGCTCTCTCGACACACTATCTGTCTCCATATTCTTGCTCCGGAGTACATATACATATATGTATTTCGAATTTTTTTCCTGTTTTATTTTGTCATTTTCTTTGTACTTGATATTATTTCATACTGTTATTTTTTCTCGAATCATTAGTATATATAATTATATATACATTTTTTCCCAATTTTACCAGTCTTATACTTTAAATGTTTGAAATTTTTGCAGTATTGATGTATCAATTATTTTTTTCCATTCAAAGAAATGTATTTTTCGTATACTATATTAAAAAAGACATGAGGCCTCTAATCGATTCTTCGGGATAGAGCGCATTATGCGGAGTGCATGAACTTTTGACTAATCGCTTCTCATTAAAAAAAATTTAATGTACCCTGCTTTGGAATTAATGACATTGATGTTTGAATAATTCATTTCGTCTTGCAAAAATTATTAGGAATTACTTATTATGAAGCCGATATCGTCGAGAACATGAAAAGATATGGCCACTTGAAATTTTAAGATTTTCTTATTTTCGATTCTCAAAAAATCAGGCTGGAGGTCCTCGAACACGCTAAATTTTCTCAGCTCATGTGAAAAAAAACTTGCAACAAAATTTTCTATTATTTATATCAAATTTACCTGGACAAATATACCTGAATAGTTCGGGGGTCGTAAACTAAAAAAAAAAGAGAAAATTCATCGAGCGTAACGAGGAAAAAAAATTTTCAAATTTTCGTTAATCCCTCGGTCATTAGTGTTTCCATGGTGATTGGTCGAGGTCAAGTAAATAAAAACCGGACATTATCTTAATTGAATTTTCGACTCAATTTAGAATTAGTAGGCCGGTATAAAGTGCCGGAGTAAGTCGTGTCAGGTCTCGCCAGATAGTTCGTTACCGAAAAACATTGTGTAGAAATTCGAAAAGTTCAATCGAGTGTCAGTTTCAGTTACTTTCAATCATACGAAAAGTGAATAGTTTAGTGTGTTTCAAATTTATAATATCGAAATAAAATATTTCATCGAAAGAATAGTGATTTTTTGCTCTTATAATATACTTCACAAAAACAAATGATTTTTGATTGCGGGAAAGAAAGTTGGAAAGCTGTCATAATCTTGGCCGATGATGATTCGGTGAGAAAACCCGCCTCCTGACCTCACGTCTAATCTCCCCTTGTTTGGAGATCCTCGCTAATCTCCAGCCAAAATAATCGGCGGTTTTTGGAATCTATTAACCCTTTCGGTGCGTACGATACCTTTGAATATCCAGCGAATAATGTGCAGGAAGTAAAAGTAAAAAGGATTAGGTGAAAATCATATGGAAAATGAAAAGTCGGCGCTTCGGACGAGGGTGCGAGGCCGTGAAGTGACAGGGGAGGGGAGAGAATAAGACTAAACGAGCCCAAGGATAATCTAGGACAATATTTGGACAGGCGTAGGATCAGAATGTATAGACTCGACTCGCGGGGGGTCTGTCCCTTTTTCCTGCTCCTCCTCTCGCTTTCTCTCTCTCCCCACTTTTCGCCATTGAACGATCACCCGCCAGGACCCGGTCTCCCCTTGAACAAATTTCCCCCCTACTTGTGTCTCTTAATAAATGCTAATTTATTTAAATTATTATCGAAACTATTTTTTTAACTATTTTTCCTGTATTCATATTATACATTTATTTTATATATATTGTTGTTTATTTAATAAGATTCTTCTTTAGTTGACAAAATTCAGTATTTTTTAGCTAATTTCTTATTGACACTAATTCTCTGTAAATGATAATTTATTAAACAATTTAAATATTTAAATTTTATTGTATAAATTGCTGTATATAAGTGTATAATGCAGTAATTTCTTATCTTTATAAGCGATAAGAAATTATTTTATAAATATTATACAATGGTTTTATCGCGTCAATATTTCATTTTAATTTTACGAATTCTCTGGAGAATCATTAAGAGTGTAACAATGTAGAAAAGAAAGGGGATAGAATTTTGAGTAGCTGCCAGTAAATTTCGAGGTTTCTCGAATTCTATTTCACCTGGTTTTGTGCACGGGTTAAGCAACGTTTCGACTTTTCATGTCCACAGGGTTATTGCATTTCCTATTTGAAGGAGACAAAAGGTGCAAAATTGGGTGTCGTATACTCGTTTCTCTTAAATTCTGCTCGAAACGTCCTGTCGGGCGAATCGACCCTTTCTCGTTGTTGACGTAAGTAAAGGGTTCAAATTTGAGCTTGTGCATATACAAATACGCTGAAAAGAAAATGGGAGAGAATGCCCGGTGAAATTTATTCTGGTTCTCCGAAGTCGTTACACGAGCCGAGCGATAAAATATCGTAAAACTCGACGAGAGATTTCGCTTGCGGAAATTCCGCAGGAGTTCGGATTTTCGTTCCGTTATAATTGCTTGGGAAAAGGATTACAATCCAGGGTCAATCTCATTGACGCAAGATTTATTACTTTTTTTATATGAATCTGCAAATCTGTGGTTTGACGTTCTCGTGTATTCCATATCCAATTCATTTTTATAAATTTTTTGTATTTCTTTCGTTTATTGTTTATATTTTTGTGCATAAAAATTAGCGTTTATTGTGTTTATTTCTTGGACAGTTTTCTCGGACGGAAAAATAATAGTTGAAAGATTTTACCCGTTATAAAAAAAGTCGCGTATCTGCTGATGAATTTTTTAAAATTGTAATGCTTGTGTACATTTTTGGCGCGTGTGCTTTTTTCAGCGGACGCGTCTGATCCACATCGCCGATCAAACGATCATACGACGGATTGGCGAAACAAAAGTTCAGCAATGACGGAGTCCGCGCGGGCTTCGACGCTTTTGGTTGAAAAATATAGAGGGAAGAAAAATAGAGAGGGCGCACACCCTCCATAAAGGTACAGTTTCGAAACTTTTACGGCTACAGCAGCAGCCAGCTGACCTCAGGTCTCAATACGCGTATAGCTTCTATTTCTCTCCCTCCCTCTCTCTTTCTCACTCTTTTCCTCATTCCCATATATCTCATCCTCCTTCTCTCCCTTTCCAGCCTTCGTCGCACTGCCTGTATAATTTTCGGTTAGCGAGAGACCAGGAAAAGAAAAGAGGAGAAAATACAGTCCCCGATTCATTCAGCAGAAAAAGTCATTTTAGACTTTTTGACAAAAATTGTTGAAAGTTTAAGTACCTGAAAATTACACTAAAATTCATATAACAATTTTCTTCAAATTTTTCACAACTTTTATTTCATCACTTTTTTTTCCATCAATTTTTATTCATGTCATCGTTAGAATATTTTTACAGCTAAAATATTTATTGACGTTTTGAATCTATTTAAAAATATGTTGAGTTTCATACCATTACATTAAAATTTTTCACATAGCTCTTCTTATTTTACTAAGTTCTACTATACATAATTGGCATATACGAAAAATAGTATCTATAACAAAATATTGATGTCATATCAGTGCAATAATTATTTATAAGTAATATACATTTATAAATAAAATATTTTTCGTAATTATTATGTAATTCTTATATAAAGTATATATATTGATTGAATTTGTCAGATTGTATCATTGTCCATAAAATTATTTCCAATTTATAAAAATTATTTTTCAGGGACGAATTTTCTAATCGTTGTGAAATTTTAATACGCGATGTTTTGGAGTTATTCTTTTATAATAGTATATGCAATATAAAAAAAAACTTACATAATTTTTTATTTTGGACACAACATCCTTAAAACTTAATATACTTGTTTTGAGAAGATTTTTCGAGTTTTTCGGAACAATTTCGGAAGCGTGACATTCCTGACCTACATTGTTGAAGTTGTGACCCTGAAAAATCGATTAGAGGAAGAGTGAAACAAATGTAGGAGAAGGAACGAATTTTATTGCGATGCAAAAGTAAGCGACGAGTTATGACTCTGAATTTTGCACGCTTTCGACTCTCCGGTGCGGCCTCTATGGAAAAGCAAGAAGCTGGTCGTCGCGTGGCCAGAGACTCGACCTTGAATAAGAAATACGTTATTTTCCCGGGCCCGATTTTTACAACGCTCGTGACCCTGAAGATCCAAGGATTATCGCAAGATTAACCCCATTTTTTTCGTCTTCGAACACCAAGTTCCGCTCCCTGCTGGACATACGCCGGTTCCCCTACTTTCTTTTTCGCTCTTGGCCACGCGACCAACACGAACGGATTGCACCGACTGCCATTTTTTTTTCACTTCTCCATGAGAAAATGTTTTCCTCTTCCTTTGTAACGCGGACCATGTACCTTGCGGAGAAAAAAAATTCAAAGGAGAAACGATCATAGTCAAGGTTTCTCGCCTTCGCAACTTTCGATATTTTTGTTGTCCACATTTTTTTTAATCGCAATTTTTTCTTTCACGGATGCTTGAATTTTTTTCTCGCATCTAGAATCTTCAAGTGAAATTTCTTTGAAACTTTGAAAACTTGAAAAAAAAAATTAAAGTTGCGCGATATATTGCTGTAAATAGCATCTGCACAAGTATTGAAAGCAATATTTCTCCACTTTCATTTCATTTATATATATATAGATATTTTTTTCAGATCTTACATCTTTTTTTAGTAATATACATTTGTATATAGCGACGAACAGAATTTGACGAGTATAGTGTTAATGAATGTAGAGAGAAAGAAAGAGAGGTAGGAGTTAAAAATGAAAAAAACAGAGAATGAAAGGAACGAGAGAACAATGCGACGCCGAGTCAGAGCTTCCGTTTCTTCGTCGCTGGACGCCGAGAAAAAGCTTTCCCGCGCGAGAGAAATGTTTCTTAAGGGCGCGGAGCTTTATCTTTCGGAATGAAAATACTTTTTCGCCCGTCGGAACGTTTTTTGTTCGTTTCTTCTCTTTTTAATATCGCGTAGTGCCGGCCCTTCTCGACTCGGAACAAAGAGGATAAAAGGCTTTGGATGCGAGGAGTCATTTTACCGGGAAGTACGATCGCGCGACGCATTCGATGCGCGAGCGAGCAATGAGAAATAACGAAAGAAGCACAAAGAAGTTGACGAAACAACCGTCACGCGCGGGAGCAGGATGCATCTAGCGAATGGAAACGAAACAGGAAACGAGAACACGACTCGCGGAGTTCATTGCCAATGCTCTCTCTGCTTCTCCAAAAAATGAACATGTTTCAAAAAATTAATTTTTTTAAAAATTATTTCTTTAAAACAGGTATCCAGAAAAAAATTATGAAACTGTAGGAACCTTTATTCCCTTTCTTTCTCTTTCTCTTTCTCCTCGTAAAGTTATGTGTTAATTGTAAATTTTTTACATATTTTCTCATTCGGTATAACTCTCCTCGATAGAAAAATCTCGAACATTAATAGAACATCGGGAGATACTTTCTAGGTAGCTTTCTGGAATATTCGGCAAAGCAATTAGGTCGAGCCCATTACCGATCCCCACTCCGTTCCGTAATTAGCACGTGCTTTTCGAATTTTCCTTTTTCCCATTTTCTAAGTCGTGCATTCTTTTCTAATTCATATACAGGTAAATGCACCGATTTTTCCAGAATGCAATTAATGTCACATCCTTGTCTATCTTATGTAGCTTATACCGAGGAGTTCGAGATAAATACGCGACCCTCGGCCTAGACAGGGCATAGAGTAAAATCGGAGAGTCCGAATTACCGAGTTACCGAGTGCGTAACTGTAAGTAACCGTTTTGTAATTTAGTAAGTTTTATTTTACTTGATTGTTAATTTTATTTGTCATCCCTTTACTCGCCAAAAAACGAAATTTTTGGTCAATAGTTAAGGGGTTTCGGTACAGCTGGCGAAAATAAATGAAGTTTTACGTGTTAAAAGTATAGGGAATCGAAATTTGTTAAGAACACGATGAAAATTTGTAAGAACGTTCTTTGTCACTAACGAAATTTATATAAATTCAGGAAAAAAAATTGTCTACATTGTTTTCGAGTAATCAAGTGTTAAAGTTACATTCTTATACACGGAAAGTATAACTATATTATCTAAAAAGTTATATTTCATGGTTAAATTGTTCGGAAAATACGTAGATGAAAATTGTAAAAAAATTCGTGTTTACGCAATCCATATGAAAGAATTGAACGAATTTTTATCATTTCGTTATGGTGTACCGAAACACCTTAAGATCAAATAAACTTGAAGTTTAATCAAACTTGAAATTTGAATAGACACTTAAAATTCAAGTATCAAATAAAACATGAAACTTGATCATTACTCATGCTTGAATAAATTTGAATTTTGGGTAAACTTGAAGTTAATGTGAATTTTACGTAAACCTGAAGTTCAAATAAATTTAAAGTTTGAATCAATTTGCAACCTTGGACTATTTATCATTAAAGTTTAACTTAAAGTTTAAATAAATAATAATTTATTATTTAAATTTAAATAAACTTGAATAATGAATGGACTCGAATAAACTAATATTCATGAAGAATATTTTATTGGTTGTCGAGAAAAAAATGGTCAGGTTGCAAGATTGACAGAGAAAAATGATGGAATGGAAAGACGAAGATTTTAATTTTTGATCGATGTAGAAAGTAATTTAAGTTTTAAAAAAATATAGCGCACGAAATGGATTTTGAGCGGCTTTTTTGACTTTTTAGTTTGCTTTTTTTTTAATACGTGTGTACGATGGAATTAAAAACACGTTGCAGCGGGAGATTCTTCATTGTGTGCGGTGAGCGAACTGGAAGCGACGCCATACTGCGATGTTATGCGCTTTCCCGTCGTGTCCTCTCTTCTGCTATTTTCAATCTCGCACGTTGCACGTATCCCTTGTGCTCACACCATGCGCACATCAGCGCTTTTTTTTCTCTTACTCTTCCCTTGTGTATTAGTCTCTCGATTTCTCCCTCTCTTTGCCTCCTGCTCCTCATCCCTCCTTTTCTCTTTACCACTCACTGCTTTTTCAATTTCTGGTACTTTGTACATGTGTGCACGCTTTTTTCCTCTCCTTCCTTTTCTTGTTCTTCTTCCTCTTTCAACGTTTTTCATCTCTGACGCGTCGGGAGGCTTTTACATTCTTTACATGTCGCGCCGTGACAAGCTCTCATCCTCGTACCGAGTTACGTCCGATTATCAGAAAAATTTTCGCCCGGCTCGTTCGGGAATTAGAAAATGGCTATTGGAAATTTGTCATTCGTTCAAGTGCCCAATTTTTCGTTCAATCCTTATTTTTCGAGTTATACACACTTGTCGAGCATCGCTGCACAGTTCATCATTTTTCTAAATTATTGTCAAGCAACTCATTCGAATTTTCTCTTTTTTTCGGGAAAGTTCTCGAAATAAATTCTTAGGGATATACAATTGAGTTTCATAAAGTTCTGCCAAAATCTTTTGGATGTTGGAAATAATTCGTAGTGTTTTGCAAATACTTGTTTGCATTAAAAAAAATTTTATGAATGAATTCGAACACGTATAATTGAATTTTTATTTTATCAGTTAAATTTCTATATCCACACTGAGAGAAATCACGATCGTGGATTTTATTATAAAATAACTATGCTGATTATTTTATAACTAAATATATGTTTATCATAAAATAAAGTATTTTTAGGATAGAATATAAATAGAATATAGTTAGTTCCATAATAAAAAGTATAGTTGTTACTTTTTGTGTAGTAAAATTTATCATTATTTTCTCTCAGTGTAATTTTAGAGTTTTTCCAACTTTTTTTAAATCTAAATTACTCCTGAACTATATAGTGAACAAAATAAACAAAAAATTATTAAAATCAGTCAAGCCTTTTTTGAGTTTTAACGAGACTAACGCACATCGATTCATTTTTATATATATACGCAGAATAAGAATAATTCAAAAATACTTTTTTTTTGCAGAACCATTTCCAAAATGACTTCGGGGCTGTCAAGTCCCGAAATTGTTCAATTAGAATTTGTCACGTAGAGGCTGAAAGCTTCAGTGAGGGAAGCCCGCGGTGAATGATTTCGATACGAATGTGTCGTCTCGTTTCTCACGTCGAGAAAGCGAGAAGGGGTCGACTCGGAGTTGTTAGTTGGATCAGAAAGTGTAATAATGACGACGGGGCGCATCGATCATTCCTCCCAACTTCGTGACTTCTCGCCCACGTGCGTCCCCAAAAATTACATCGTAGTCCAACTCACCCCGAAAAAAAACACAGGACTAACGACATCGAGGGTGAGAAAAAAATCAAGACCTTTTGATTTTCTCGAAGAGAAGTTTACAAAAAATATCATAATTCCCTATTCGATACATATAATTATAATTTAAAATACAACAGAGAGCGTATAAATAATTTTTCTAAAAATGATTTAAATAATTTTTCTAAAAATGATTTAAGTCGAAGGTTTTTGAATCAAAATTCAAAGTTTCAAAATTTGTTTCTTTTTTTTGAGTATTTTATGTCGAGCTTAAAAATTTTTTGTGGGACCTGTACTGAGAAATTGTGGTACAATGACAGAGGATAACTCGTACGGAATAGCGTGTAGATTAGAATGAGGGAGAACGCGGACCTCTGGACTCTCCCGAGCGATAACGCTCGAAATTTGTTTCTTTTTTTTTGAGTATTTTATATCGAGCCTAAAAATTTTTTGTGGGACCTGTACTGAGAAATTGTGGTACAATGACAGAGGAT